>OVBI01001784.1:2218-28383 GCA_900406495.1 Sisymbrium altissimum
AACACGATGGAGAGATGCCAGTCAGCTCGGTATCACTAGCAGGTCTTGATACCAAGCTGGCTGCCTTATTTCGTCCAGCCGATCATCCCTTATTCAAAGATTTGCGAGTTCATCGATTCCTCGGAAAAACTCTCGAAAGACATTTTTTCTTTCTTTCTTTNATTTGCGAGTTCATCGATTCCTCGGAAAAACTCTCGAAAGACATTTTTTCTTTCTTTCTTTACAGAGTTATCGACAGAGTCGTTCGAAATGAAATTTCTCCGAACTCATATCTAAATATGAAAATTCCTTTTCGATATTTAAATATTTTAATCGTTAATTCCGGAGGTGTTGGTTTTGACCCCAACATTTAGCCCCCCCCAGCACGTCAATATCGAGCATGATCTTGACGAAGCGATCAAGAAGTATAGTACGAGATTAAGGAGCTAAAATGTTCTGATCTCCATATCTCGGGAACTTTGATTCTGCAACGATCTTTCTTGGCGAAAGAGAGAGTGTTTCCGAGCTGGAATCGGATTAAAACGTTTCTTGAGCTGTTTTGCAGGACGGAAGGGGAGACCAAGCTATGCTGAAGGAAAGCTGGATGCTGTCTATGTGTTTTGAGGACTGTCAGAGCTTAGGTGTCTTGTATGCGAAGTGAGGATCGGTTTGGAGGATACGCTTGGGATGTTGCCTCATTAAAAACCTTTTACTAAGAAAAACCCTTTGGGAAAAAACGTAACAAAGGAAAAGAGTGTAACGCGTGTAAGGATCTGAGTTTGGCTTTTCGGAAAACTGTTCGAGTTAAGTTTTTCTGAAAAGAATCTTCTGAAAAACTGTTTAAGTTAAGTTTTTTCGTAGAATTGTTTATGAAAAACTGTTTAGTTTAAGTTTCTCTATAGCGGTTCTTCCGAGAAACTGTTTAAGTTAAGTTTCTCGAAGAAGTTTTTTCCGAAAAAACTATTTCAGTTAAGTTTTTCGCGAAATTTTTTTCCGAAACACTGTTCATGTCCGAACTTTTTGTAACAATTTTTTCCGAAAAACTGTTCATGCTAAGTTTTTCGAAAGTTTTTTGCAAAAGGATCTCCGAAGAACTGTTAAGGATAAGTTTTTCGAAAGTTTTTACGCAAAAAGGACTCGTGTACCATGAATATCGAGCTGGCTGCAAGGGATGGATGTTCATGGGCTGAATGCTGACTCTTGGCCAGCATTTCCCACCGAGCTGGACGGTATGCTCGGCCAGTTTTGGCTCCCATGCTATCCTTCTTCGATTCCTTGGGTTTTTTCGGGAAAACTTGAGTGTTTCCAGAAATTTTTTCGAAAAAAAGAGAAAATATATAATAGAAGTTTCCTCGAAGATTTATGGAAAAGTTGTCAGAAAAAGGAAAAGACATTTGTCCCACATCAAAACTTAGGCTATTTAGGACTTATGATGTCTTAGTATAAATAAGGATCGATTTCTACATCTTGTAACACGATTGAATACAATTCACATTTCACTATTCATACGAGATTTAGCAATAAAAGTTCGTTCTCTCTTTTGACCTAATTTCCTTTTTTGATCTTTCGCTTTACTTTTCGTTTTCTCTCGCAAGATTCTCGGATCCTCACTTTAACTTTACGAAAATACATTGAGGTGAAATCCGGTTCCCACAATTTGGCGCTAGAAGGAGGGGGCGAGAAATCTTTACTCTTGAAGGCGAAAACCCTAGATCAAAACCTCGAAACTATGGCTGGAGACGAACCCCCATCATCCACTTAACGTCCAGATGGAGATGGAACGGATGCAGCTACTATAGCTCAGCTTCAATCCTCTGTGCTGGCTCTTGAGGAGAAAAATCAGCAACACGAAAAGCTTTCGGAAACCATGACTAAACAGATCGAAGATCTCCGGAAGGAAAAAGAATGCAGAGCTTCTCTTTTGAGAAAGCATCTCGATTTCGCTACTCCAATAGGATCGGGGGATTTGAGGCGTGATCCACGGGAAGTTCTTTTCGAACACCATCCTCTCGTAGGATCAACCCTACTACTGCAACTCTGTTGCATAGCCCCTCGGACACATCAACCACTAACAACGAAACACGCGCTGAGGGAAACCCTAATTCTGAAGGTGAAAACATTAGCGCTCGGACCGTGAAGAAGATCTAACTGACGAAGAACTCGCTATCTTGCGAGAACGAGAAGAGGCTCTTCGAGCACATGATGATGATTTCCAGCGGGTAGTCGGAGAAAGCAAAGTAGAAGAGTTACGCAGACAGCTGGTCCAAACTGCCGATGAAATGAAAAAGGTTAAATCCCAAGTCAATCGAGCAACTAGTGATGCCCCCGAAATCAAACGTGTTCTCGAAGAGGCTCAGAGAACTCCTTTCACGGACCCAATCACCAAAACTAGGCTTCCGGATCCCAGAAATATTAATATCCGACCCAACAATAGAACAACTGACCCCAAGGCTCCCTTAACATCCTTTAGGATAGCCATGGGGCGTGCGAGGTTCAAGAAGGAACAAGAGGATGCAGGTTACTGCCTCATGTTTGTCGAGAACCTCAAGGACGATGCTCTCGAGTGGTTCTCAAAGCTCGAAAAGAACTCCATCGACAACTTCTCACAGTTGTCTAAGGCGTTCCTTAAACAGTACTCTATGTACATGAACCAAGCAACCTCCGACGCTGATCTTTGGGCGATATATCAAGGCCAGAACGAAACCTTGAAAAATTTCATGGATCGAATCAAAGCCGTAGTCTCAAAGATCGATGGAGTAAGTGATAGAGCTGCTCTCTCAAAAGGTTTTTGTGGTACGAGTTTCGTTTCCGAGAGGAGATTACACTCAATCCCCCCACCGACGATCCAGGATGCTCTTCATCGAGCTTCAGGATTCATCAAGCTCGAAGAAGATATTCGAGTAAACGAACGAAAACATCGAGCAAAAACACTCCACCAGCTCCTAGTGCCTCAACAGGCAAGAAAGGGAGCTCCTACGTAAAATTTGAACCAAAAGGCAGAGCTCACAATTATCAAGTGGCACCAGGATCGTCTCAAGATGGACCATCCAAACCACAGTGGGGAGTTGGACGGGGAAAGAATCCAAACGCCAGGACTCGCAACAGCTCCACCTATGACGAGAAAGCCTACTGTGATCATCACAAGGCGTACGGCCATTCAACTCTGAATTGCCGAACCTTAGAAACTAAGCTGACTGAAAAGCTCCTAGCTGGGGAGCTCGGGGATATAGCAAAACTTCTTCTGATGGAAACACATAAGAAATCCGATCAGCAAGAGGAAACCGCAGATGAGCAACCCGATCAGGCTCCAGAAGGACGTCATCCGGAAACTCCAAAGCGTGGAAGGAGAAACGAGGAACATACAGGGGCAAACAACCGAAGAAAGGTTACATGATCATAGGTGGATCTCAGTATTTCCCAGACACCGTTTCTGTCCTCAAGGACTATCAAAGATAGGCGGAAACTGCCAAAAGCTGGCCACAACCTGCTCCCCGCGATGACTTCCAAATCACATTCGAAGAGGAAGATGCGACCGAAATCCAGCATCCTAATAACGATCCACTCGTGGTTCAGCTGGCGATAAATGACATCAACGTCGCTAGAGTCTTAATTGATACTGGAAGTTCAGTCGATGTCATCTTCGGCGACACTCTCCGAAGAATGGATGTCGACTTCTCCGAAATCGAGCCTACACCAAAACCATTGACAGATTTCACGAGTGAAACTACCATGACCTTAGGGAACATCTGACTCCCCGTCCAGGCAGGAGGAGTAACTATGATCGTAAAATTTGTGGTAGCTTACCATCCAGCTATGTACAATGTCATCATGGGGATACCTTGGATAAAATCCATGCGGGCCATCCCTTCGACATACCACCTATGCATAAAATTCCCTACGAAATCAGGCATAAAAACCGTTTAGGGAAGCCAAAAGGAATCTCGAGTTTGTTTCTTAGCTGAACACAAATTTCGGAAACTTCAAATCTCTGATGAAGCTCGCACCAAACGAAAGAAAACAAAGCTGACCAAACAGGCTTATGTCCTAGAAACTCCAAAGGAAGTTTCCGAAAAAGGACTCAACAATAACCTCTCGCAACTGAATCACAAATTCAGGAAGCCAGAACTTCTGAAACAGACCTTAAGGCATTAAAGGATGCACCTGAGAAATCCCAAGGTCAGGATATGGAGACGTAGTCTTTGTCCCATCTCTAAAAACAAAAACCAGCGCCACTACTTCGAGTTTAAAACTTTGAACAACTCGAAAGTCTTGACGCTAAAAAAAAAAACAATGAAGCCGAAACAAACTGAACTACGAGACGGCTTGATCCTCGAAAGGAGGTATGTAGGCAACCGACCTTCGGTGCAGCTGTCCCCAAAAAACAAAAAAGGGGGGAGTGGGAGTGTATACACACTCATTGCTCATTTATGCTACCACTTATAGTTTCGAGAATCTGAAAAATCGAAAACTTTGGCATTTCAATCTAAAGGAGTCAACAAGTTCTGAATTCTGAGTGCAAAGAGTTCCAAATTTAGAAGAAATTTTGAGTTTTTAAGATACTTCCGAACTCTAAAGGATTCAAAGAGTCCTTAAGAAATTATGGGCTTTCAGAAAAGTTCTAAGCTTCAAGTAAAAGTTCCAAACTCCAAGCAATAAAGGACTTCCGATTTCTTGTTCTCTAAAATGATACCTATGACAAACTCTCAGATCAATTTTCGATAACCAAACTTGTCAGATTTGACGTTTCTCCGAACACGTCTACAAGGTCTCCAACATCTATAAGCTTAACATACCTATCCAACTCAATAAGAAACCTGTTTCACTAAACAAACTTGCGACCATTGCTGGCCCCAATGGACGAAAATCATATCCAACCAACCTTCTATATGGTTCTAAGCAGCGCTGCCCCAACATCATCAACATCTTATGCTAAACGCCGTCATACTCTCGTCTAATAAAGGCATGACAAGTCTCTGCTGACAAAGTATCAACGCTAAACGCATCACAACTTCTACAACGCTTGTAAGCATCTCAAAACGATAAGAAAACATGAGTTAGTAAAAACTTCGAACTACTCTACCCTCCTACAGCAAAAAATTTGAAATCTTAGCATCGAACAAAACCCAGTAAAATGCTCCTTAGAACACTGGTCTATACAATTCTGGGAACATAAGTGTTCAGCCTACTAACTTGTATCAGGCAGTAAAGCACATCCCATCAACAAAACGATACAACTCATTCTTACCTAAACTCCTTTCCAAGGAAAAATGGCTCACTGGCATCTTCTCTAAAACCTGGTTTTGATAAATCCTCCTTCAAGGACAAAGCTTCGAAACCCCTCTTCTAAAATGAAATCACTCCGAAATGAAAGGATTCATCCTTTCAGAAAGCTTCATCATTGTATACAGAACTTGATATAAGAATGACTTCTCATGACATGGCCTCCTCCCCACAAAGGCGGGGCTGGCCATTCCTACTTCTTCTTCAGCTTTCATAAGCTCTATACAAACCTTCATCGGTTCAGAAAACATTTCGATAGCCTTAACTGGCTCAGAAACTTTCTCACAACTATGAGCTTGACTCTCTCCCGAGGAAGACAGCTCGCCCAAAGCTTAACTTTCTTTCGAAAGAACATCTCACCATACGCCAGGTCAGGGTGATCTTCCTGTCACCTCAGATCCGCAAAAAAACACTAAAAAATGAGCATCGGGTCGGGGAAGATCACCATCACTTCGAGTCCATCCCCAAAACTGGGCTGCCTAGGCATCAGATCGAGACAATCCAACCCTAGTAGGATGATCGGCTTGGGACAGCTTCTCTTCATCGCTAAAACTCTTCCGAGAACCCAACCTTTTCAGGAAGAGCAGTTTTCCGAAAAGAACAAGTTCTTACCAAGACGAAATAGAGAACAGTCCTCTCTAACACTTGGCAAAATTCTCACACATATACTTGTAAGCACAGCGATCAGCTTGGCATGCCCAAGATGCGCGCTAGCATCCAGCTCGGTATATGTTAAGCTGAAAAACTGCCGACCCAAGACAAGATACACGGCCAGCTCGGCCCAATCTCTTGGTGAACGATCAATCCCTCTTACCGATCGATTGATTGGCTCGGCACCAAGGCATGATCAGTACGCGATCAACTCAGTAATTGGAACACGATCATTCACATCCAGCTCGGCCTCAAAGCTTTGCCTGACAACATGGTCGTTTTGGCCCAGGCTGGACGCAATTCAATTTTCGGAAAAGAATTTCGAAAACTTAACATGAACAGTTTTTCGGAAAACCTTTACAAGAATTCTCGATAAATTTACCAAGGACAGTCTTTTGAAATAACTTGAAGAGTTTCTTTCGGGCAAATACAGGATGAGAATCGACTGGCTCGGCATCAATGCATCCAGCTCAGCATTCTCACTCCCACTTTCTCTCGGTCATCCCATCAAAGCTTTCATACCCACAAACTTCCAAAACTTATCTTGAAGAGTTTTTTCAGAAAACTTAGCAAAACTTTCGACAAAACCAATCCATCTGCGCACAAGCATCATGCTCGAGCTCGGGATGAACGTAACACATACTATCTCTGCATCATGGGATGTACGACCAGCTTGGCATTTCCATCGTCCCTTGTTCTCGCTTCTCTGCAAAGCACAATGCCCAGCTCGGCGCAAGACACAGCCAGCTCGGCATTCCTCACTCCTCTTGGACTCGTTCCACCGCGGAACACAGATGCCCAGCTTGGAATAGCTACCATCCAGCTCGGTATCCACCATCTTTCCTTTTCCCTACAAAAACTCAGCATCCAGCACACAAAGGCCTTACCATGACAGCCAGCTCACTCTCCATGGTGATCGAGTTGGTTTCGTGCGAAAAACTTCCAAACAACTATCTTTAACAGTTTTTTGGAAAATCTTTTACGAAAGCTTTTGAAAAAATTAACATAAACAGTTTTTTAGAAAATCTTGTACAATAACTTCCGAGAAAACTTGATGTGAATAATGTTTCGGGAAAATTCAACGACAAAACTTAACTTGTGCTTAACAGGAATAGAAGGAGAGAGCGTACAGGCCAGAAGTTGGCCAAGCTGAACGAGCAACGTGCTACCCACCGTCCAGCTCGGTGCCATTTGCTTCCCAATCTCAGCATTCAGCACATGAATGTCCCTCTCTTACAGCTAGCTCGGTAGTCATGGTGAGCAAATTGGTTCCGTACGAAAAATTTCAGAAAAACTTATCTTGAACAGTTTTCCGGAAAAACTTTATTAAAATTCCGAAAAACTTATCCTGAACAGTCTTTCGGAAAAAATTTTACGAAAAAATCTCCGGAAAAAGTTACAGTTTTCAAAGCAGAGAGCCTACAAGCCAAAAATTGACCGAGCTGGACAGGCAGCATGTTGTCTACTATCCAGCTCGGTATATATTTGCTTACCAAGGTCAGCATTCAGCACATGAATGCTCATTCCTTACAGCCAGCTCGGTCCACAAGGTGGACAGGTTGGTTTCGTGCAAAAAACTTCCGAAAAATTTAGCGAACAGTTTTTCGGAAAGAATTTAAAAATAAATAAAAATATGTATATATGTATGAAACAAATAATAATTTTCTTTTATTCTGAAAAGAGTTCCGGAAACACTTAAATTTTTCCCAAAAACGTAAGGAATCAAAGAAGGGAGCATGCAAGCCAAAATTGGCCGAGCTGGACGGTCAGCATGCTGCCTACAATCCAGCTCGGTACAAAATGCTGGCCAAAGTCAGCATTCAGCACATGAATGTCCATCTCTTGCAGCCAGCTCGGTATTCATGGTACCCGAGTTGGTTTCGCACGAAAAACTTTCAAAAAACTGTTAAGGTCTTTTACGAAAACTTTCGAAAAAACTTAACATGAACAGTCTTTCGGAAAAAATTTTACAAAAACTTCGGACATGAACAGTGTTTCGAAAAAAATATTCCGCGAAAAACTTAACTTGGACAGTTTCCGGAAAGAACCATAGACAAGCAGCCAGCTCGGTATCACCCTTGGTAACAGCCAGCTCGGTATTGCCCTTGGAAACAACCAGCTTAGTATTCTTTGCCTTCGAGCTGGTTCCGTTCGAAAAATTTCGAGAAAACTTATCATGAACAGTTTTCACAAAAACTCTTATAAACATTTTCAAAAAGACTTGGCTTAAACAGTTTTTCGGAAAAACTTCTACGAAAGCTTAACTTCTATGAAAAACTTAACTTAAACAGTTTTTCGGAACGACAGTTCCAAAATCATTATACGCGTTGCACTCTTTTCCTTTACTACGTTTTTTCCCAAAGGGTTTTTCTTAGTAAAAGGTTTTTAATGAGGCAACATCCCCAGCGTTATCCTCAAACCGATCCTCGCTTCACATACAAGACACTTAAACTCCGACAATCCCTAAACGCACAGACAGCATCCATGCTTCCCTCAACAAACAGCTTGGTCTTCTCTTCCATCTTGCGAACAGCCCAAGAGACGCTCCAATCCAATCTCGATCAGTTCGGTAGAAAACTCGCTCTATCACCCTAGAAAATCGTATGAACTTTCGAGTCGCAGAATCAAAGTTCCCGAAATATGGAGATCAAAAAATTTTAGCTCTTTAATCCCGTCCTATACTTCTTAACCGCTGCATCAAGATCATACATGATATTGACGTACTGGGGGGCTAAATGTTGGGGTCAAAACCCATATTTCCGGAATTAACGACTAAAATATTTAAATATCGAAAAGGAATTTTCATATTTAGATATAAGTTCAGAGAGAGTTCGTATTGGACTATTTCATCGATAACTTTACGGAAAAATTACGAAATACTATTTTTCGAGAGTTTTTCTGATGAACCAATGAAGTCGCGATTCATCGAACAAAAGACGATCGGCTGGACGAAACAATGACAGCCAGCTCGGTATCAATATCTGCCCATGATACCGAGCTGGCTGCATCTTTTGAGCATGTTTGGCTGATCCTTTTGTCCTTTGAACGATTCTTACAGAAAACCGATAAAGTCGCGATTCATCGAACAAAGGACGATTGGCTGGACGAAACAAGGACAGCCAGCTCGGTATCTAGACCTGCCCATGATACCGAGCTGGCTGCATCTCTTAATCATGTTTAGCTGATCCTTTCGCCCTTTGAACGATTCCTCGAAAAAACCGATAAAGTCGCGATTCATCAAACAAAGGACGATCGGCTGGACGAAACAAGACACCAAGCTCGGTATCAAGATCTGCCCATGATACTGAGCTGGCTGCATCCTTTCAACATGTTCGGCTGATCCTTTCGTCCTTTGAATGATTCTTCCGATAAACCGATGAAAGTTACGGTTTTTCGAGTAAATTGCAATCAACCAAGCATGGAGGACAGCCAGCTCGGTATTTGGCCAGCCAATGATACCAAGCTGACTGTCATACCAAGCTGGTTGCATGTCTTGCCAAGCATATACCACAGAACGTCAATCTGGATAGCACCGAGCAGTCAGCTCGGTACCAGGATACCGAGCTGGCTGTCATGATGCAGTCAGCTCGGTTTCATCATTCCTTTCATGAAAACCGAGCTGGGTGTCACTTTCCGAGAGTTCCGAGCTGAAAAGGACATACGTTCAATGATCGAGGTGTATTTTCCAAAAGACAAGGCTTATGCACATGAAACAACTTGGAGAATGTTCTCAGCTCAATTATGAAACTCCTGGAAGAAGAACCAGATCAAACGAAGTTCATACGAGGGAGTTACGACATCCACGAGTTGGGCGTTGCAGACAGCTCGGTAACGGACAACATGGAGCAGTCAGCTCGGTCTTTCGTTCAGATAGGATATCAAGCTGGCTGTCATGATGCAGTCAGCTCGGTCACATCCTTCCCTCTGGATACCGAGCGGGCTGTCATCGTTCAGTATACCGAGCTGGATTTATCCCACGACTCATCGAAAGATCTCCTCCCATTCTGGATACCGAGCTGGATGCACCATGGGTTTGGAGGCAACCAGCTCGGTTCTTTCTGTCACCAAGGAATACCGAGCTGGCTGACACCTTCCCTTCCGTTTCATTTTGCTTCATTCTTCGTCTTCAGGATCTTTTCGTAAACATACCGATGTTTTTGTAAGTTTCTCGAAACATCGCGATGTTTCGTCTATCGAAGACAATATAAATATTAACTTAAAATAAACTAAAGAAAACCACTGAACCAAAAGACGAAGGATAGAATTGGGCCGAGCTGAAAGGAAGGACCAACAAGGGTTGAAACCGACTTATGGAAGGTTTTACAAGTTTCCTCGAAGATTTATGGAAAAGTTGTCGGAAAAAATGAAAAGACCTTTGTCCCACATCGAAACTTAGGCTGTTTAGGACTTATGATGTCTTAGTAGAAATAAGGATCGATTTCTACTTCTTGTAACACGATTGAATACAATTCACAATTCATAATTCATACGAGATTTAGCAATAAAAGTTCGTTCTCTCTTCTGACATAATTTCCTTTTTCGATCTTTCTCTTTACTTTTCGTGGTCTCTCGCAAGATTCTCGGATCCTTACATTAACTTTACGAAAATACATTGAGGTGAAATCCGGTTCCCACATCAATTTCATGGGTTTTGGAACTGAACAGTAGCGTTAATTTCAACTTTAATTTCAATCACCCAAACCCTAAATAGTGCTTTGATTACGATTTTGTAGACATAGTTAACCGATCTAATATTAGTGACGATTCTGCGATACAAATTCCTACGTCTTCTCTCGTTTCTTCTTTTTGTTTCTTGTTTTTTTAACTATTCGTTATTCCCTTCCTAAATATGTATTAATCTTTTCTACTTTTGCATAAACGAATTGGTAGTGTCTTTTCAGATTCAGGGAAAAACAACAATATATATTTGACTGCTGATAAAATATTCATTAACTTAACAAACAATGAAGATAATTAGAAAATAGATGACATTGAAAAATTACAGTTTTGCGAAATTTATGTGGAGATTAACAAGTAAAATACTATAACACTCATGAAAAACAACAGATAAACATCCTCTTAACTATTCATTATACCCTTCGGAAAGATGTATTAGTCCTTCCTAATTTTGCAGAAACGAACTAGTAATCTTTTAAGCTTCAGAAAAAAACAACACATCTTTGATTGCTGATAAAGGTGAACTTTCAATTCTTCTGCATCATATGCCACAAGTGCAGCAAATGTGGCATAGGATAACATATCAAGAGTACTTACAGAGCACCATATGATGAAGTTTGTAATTTTGTTTTTAATGTTTTTAAGGAAGCTTTCTATATGTGTTAGAAAGGCTTTCCCAAATATCTCTTCATTCATTCACTTTTACTTGTCTGGATTTTGTGTTATTTTTTTTGGATTTTGATCTTGGATATAGAGCTGCTTCTTTTTTTTTTTTTTTGGTCTTGATTATGAGTTTATATGAGCTATTTTTGGAATTGATTCTGGATAATATGTATTAACTCTTTAATTCTTCAAAATGTAACAAATCTGGAAGGTCTTCCTAAATAATTTCAGTGCCTATTCTTTTCTCATATATATTTTTATATAAACAAGTTTTTGACTATAGAACATAAAGTTATTCTCATTATCTTATTATTATTATTATTTGAGAAGTACATTTATAAAAAATATTTGAAAAAAATATTATTTACTATTCATGCAATTGAGTTAATATATTAAAAGTGTTTGACAACAGATTTAGTGGGGATTAAAATTATAATTGCATTGATTTAGTCAATTAAATTAATAAGTATTTTATTAATAGAAACTAAGATTATTTGGAAAGTATTTAATCAATTCCATTAAAGATTTTCTGTTTTGAAGATAAACACCAATAAATTTCCTAAAAATCAAAGTAATTATTTATTCATTTATTGTAATAGATAACGATTATATTTATAGAAAGTAATTAATAATAAAATAAGAAATAAATATCTAAAATATTTTTTATATATTAAAAATAAGGAAAATTTTTTTTTCTCAGTTATCATCACCAAAATTGTTTTAAGAAGTTTCAATTTTGTTTTTCTTTAATTATTTTGTTTTAGTAAATAATATTTCATAAACTAAATCTTAACAATAAATCTACATAATTATGAATATACTGTTTATTTAATAAAATTTTATATTAATGAGAAATTTTTATTAGAAGATTTCCAATTCAAATGATTTGGGTTTTTTTCAAATTTAAAAGTATTTAACTAAAAGATTTTCAACATAATTCTAAAATTTTCACAATAAGCTAAGGAAAGTATTACGTAATCAACAAAAAAAATTCACTATATATGATCATGTCATTTTATTAGTAGCTTTTATTCAAAAAGTTTGATATTAGAGTGAGAAAACTATATACAATATTGCCCCGCTCAAACGTGGATTAATTACTAGATTTTAAAATATGTAAGGTTTTTCTATAATCAAGAAATGTGTAAAGGTTTTGTATTTATCATATACTTATTTATCATGAGAATATGAATATCTATCATAATATTTTAAAATCCAGTAACACTATTTTAAATTTAATTTTGATAATACAGTTTTTTATAATATAAATTTTATTGTTCTTAAAAAGTTGTGATTCTGCATAAATATTGGTTAAAAAAACTTAACAGGAGAAAAACAATTGTTATTCTATTACAAATCTTACTAAGGATTTGAAAAAAAAAATTGATTTAATAGGAGAAGCAAATAAAACTGATATGAATTAAGAATTAAGAGAGATATAAGCAAAAACATTTGGAACACCTAATGAAGAAGCAATAAGTTGTGTTACATGATTGTTAATCCAGCTTCCAAACAACGTTAGAAGCAATTTTATATTGTTCGTGATAACATGATCATCTTTTTCGATTGCCTCAACATACTTGAACGCTGCTCAATCTCATTACCAGTTAAATGGTTATTTTCTCTCCATATTCATACTATATTATAAAATAACAACATTAATTTTAAAAGAAGACAGATTTGGAATCAACATGAGTCTGAAAATTTTAGATGCACATATACATAATATCAATCTTGTATTTTATCAAATAATTAAATATTTCAACATATAAATTAAAAGGTAGTAATTTGAAAAATTCATACTATATTATAAAATAACAACATTAATTTTAAAAGAAGACAGATTTGGAATCAATATGAGTAGAAAATTTTAGATGCACATATACATAATATCAAGCTGGTATTTTATCAAATAATTAAATATTTCAACATATAAACTAAAAGGTAGTAATTTAAAAAATTATTTTTTTCATTTCCATTTAAAAAAAATTTTAATGCGACAGAATATATATAGAAAACTATATAAATTTCAAGAAAAAATGTCCACGAGGATCTTAGCAAGAGATTTTTACTATCAAATGCATATGAACTTCGACCATGTCGAGGTTGGACAATGTGTTAAGCAGAATACTCTATTATGAATATGATAGACCCAATTTAAATTTAAACATGTGATGTCATGAAACACATTTAATATAAGAGAGTGATGAAAGGTGTCATCTGTATAGCCGAATGATATGTCGAGTTGTAGCTAATTAAGTTCGGCCCAGGTTAAGTACTTTGCCCAAGCTTATGGTTTTCCACTCAAGAAGCAACACATGTGGGATTATAATCCTGGGTTAGTGACATTTATTTATCCTCCTGACTGTGAGTGGCAAGATGTGCTAAAGCAGAATTTAGTACCAACCAATCGGAACAACTCCCTCCAAAATTGACTAATGAACATCTTATCTCTGTTAGCAACAATTGTATGTGCAAGCCCATGTAGCTTGATGATCTCCATAGTAAATATTTAAGCTACCTTCGTCGCTGTATGTAGGTGCTTCAGCCTGACAAATTGAGCATATTCCACCACCACTAGTATCAAGTTATAGCCTTACGATCATGGCACCCTCAACGAAATCCATGGACATATCTTCTCAAACCTTTTATAGTATTGGCAAGGGTTGCAACAATCCTCCAAAATCGTGCGTCAAATATTTTTGGCGCTGGCAAACCTGGCAAGACGCCACATATCTCCAACTATCAGTCATTGTTCCTTCTCAAAAAGAACAATTCCCTCACTCGCTTTTGAGTCCTCAACACACCTCCATCGCCACCAATCTTTCCATCATGAATCTCGCTCATGATGAACCCAATCAAAAGAGAGGATTTTAGGTATCACAAGTTTACCCCGGCGTAACAGCCTGTCTTGTACCACTTTGTAATCCGGATGAGTATTGTTCCCAACGTCAAGTCATTCTTGATCGTATTGAGTGCAGGATCTTTCTCCACCTCACCTGCTATCTCCTCCAGCTGAATGGCAATGAGCACTACTAAAGCCAAAAGCTTTGGAGCATCTTCCCTCCCCGACAGAGCGTCCGTAGCTTTATTCTATAGACCCGTCGATACTAGATATCAAGTCAAATCCCAAGAGTTTAGTCAACCACCTTTGATACTCCATGTTGACTTCTTGCTGCTCCAACAAGAATTTAAAGCTCTTCTGGTCGGTATGAACCAAAAATTTGCTCCCTATTAGGTACCTGATGACACTTCTGAACAGCAAAGACTATAGCTATGAGCTCTCCTTCGTACAGTGACCTAGACCTATGTTGCTCAGTGTACTAATAAGATCCGACCTTGATCCCTGTAGTACTCAAGAAAACAACAGCCATGGAAACACAGATCGAAGATCTAACCAATACGACGGCGGTGTTGTTTCGATCTTCAGCAATGAGTGAGCAGAACTTTAACAAGATTGATGGTGCCCTGCAAACTTTAAGCGAGGAAATGAAGGCTATGAGGAAAAATATGGAAGCGGATTCAGAACGCAACACAATCTTTCTAGACCAGCTGTCAAAGCACAATCAGCTACATTTCTCTCAACTTTGGTCGTCGATTAACCGGGGAGGAGGCAAGAGACCAGAAGAATCTCTGACCTCGGTGATGAACCCATCGTTTTCGTCAGCCGTTGGGCTTCAACGAACTGACCAACCCTCATCAACATCCGAAGGACAAGATTCACTAACTACGTCCTTAAAGGGAAATGACAGACTCTTACCCCGACCGGAATAACTAAGTCAACTCGTTATTCCAACTCATTCTCCAGAGGTTCGTCGACAGTTGATAAAACCCGAGGCACAGCGAGAGTTAACTTCACCTCCAATCGATTCACCCGGAAAAAAAAGTTGATCTACCCCTCTATGATGGTCAGAACCCAGATGACTGGATCTTCAGAGTAGAGAAATGCTTCGCAGTGAATCATACTCCAGAAGAGGACCGACTTGAACTGGCCCTATCATGTTTAACTGTCTGTGCGGTCACTTGGTTACGCATCACTTAATATCGGGAATAATTGCATAGTTGGCTGGCCTTCAAGGGTAAGTTACATAAACGTTTCAAACCGACATGGGGAGGCACGGTGATTGGACAAAAGTTTAGACTCCGGCAGGTGGGGTTAGTGGAAGAATACCGTGAGAAGTTCGAAGAGCTTTCCGCCGAGGTACCTCATGTGACTAATGATGTTCTATAGGAGATATTTTTACTATGCATGAAACGGAGTGTAAGGGAACAGGTAGTACGCTATAGACCGTAAGGTATGGACAACATAGTAGACACAGCCAAAATGATCGAGGAACAAGAGAATGAGAGGGTAAGTTATCAGCCTAGACAGGTTATACACACCAGCTCAGCTCCAACTATACATCAATCAAGCAGATTCTCAAACTACAGTCCCACTAAGAGAAACGACCAGATAACTCCGGCTCGAAGATCTTTTGACGTGACCAGAGAACAGCGTATGGGTAACAAAAACAGTAGCAACCAGAGAAGCAACTACAATCATTGTCGATATTGTGGAGAGAGGTTCTTTGCGGGTCACAAGTGCAGACCAGTGCAGCGGTTAAAATGCTTAGAGGTGGATGAAGACGGCGAAAACGACACTGACATTGAAGAGGGAGAAGAGCCACCTACCTCTCAAGAGACTAAGAAGGGTGAGGACGTTAAGAGCTGCTCACATTATCGATTCATTCTATGGTGGGATTAACAATGGAACACTCTATGAGATTGAAAGGGAACATTGGAAACACGGAAGTCATTGTTTTGATTGACTCAAAGGCCACTTGCAGCTTCATCTCATCTAGCCTAGTCACACGGTTGAATTTGGCTATCACTGATACTGAAAGTTTGGAGTTTCAGTGGGGAAACGGTCAGATTATTCGAGGAAGAGGGAAATGCACAGGGTTGGCCTTGCAGATACAAGGTGTAGATATAAAAGATTATTATCTTTTGTTTGGTTTAGGAACAACAGACGTGGTTCTGGGTTACTCATGGCTGGCAACACTTGGCGAAACTAGGATCAACTGGAAAGAGCATATAATGAGGTTCCTTGTGGAAGGAAGATGGGTAACACTTAACGGAGACCCGTCCTTAATGAGAGCTCAGATCTCTTTCAACTCATTAGTGAAAACAAAGGATGAGGGTGATAAGGCATATTTGCTCGAGTTATCAGAGTTGTTTGAGAATGACATCACCGTGCAGGAAACTCAGAAGAAGGACCCCAAGCTCCAAGCACTATCAGATAAATATACAAGCGTATTCAACATGCCAGCAAGACTTCCCCCGATTAGATCTCGACAACATGCCATAACTCCTCAACCGGGTACCGTGCCAATGAACCTCCGTCCGGATATGAAGTCTTTTTTACAGCAGAATGAGATTGAAAAACTCGTCAGAGATGTTAGCCGCGGCATCATAAGACCGAGTGTAAGTCCTTTCTCTAGTCCAATCATACTAGTCAAAAAGAAAGATGGAGGCTGGAGGTTTTGTGTGGATTACAGGGCATTAAACAAAGTCACCATACCAGATATATACCGCATTCCAGTTATTGAAGAGTTGTTAGATGAACTACATGGAGCAGCTCGAAGCTGGACCTCAAGTCAGGTTACCATCAAATACGAGTACAAGGAACAGACATTGAGAAGAAGGCATTCAAAACTCACGAAGGACACTAAGAGTTCTTAGTAATGCCTTTCAGGCTTACTAACGCTCCAGCAACCTTTCAGTCTGTAATGAATCAATTGTTCCAGCCTTATCTGCGGAAGTATGTACTGGTATTTTTTGACGATATCTTGATATACAGTCCAAATCTCAACGCACACATTCAGCACTTGGGACAAGTCCTCAGTATCCTGTAATTGCACAAATTTTATGCCAACAAAAGAAGTGTTCGCTTGCCCATAGAGAGGTTGCTTGTTTGGGACATGTAATATCGGAGGACGGTGTAGCGGCAGACCCAGAAAAAATCCGAGCTATGCAATCTTGGCCAATTCCCAAAAATATCACAGAAATCAGAGGATTCCTAGGGTTAACGGGATATTGCTGATGTTTCGTACAAGACTATGGTAAAAAAGCTCGACCTCTAACTGAACTGCTTAAAAAAGATGGATTTGTGTGGAATGTCGAAGCAGAGGAGGCCTTCCAGGATTTAAAAACAGCTATGATCCAGCTTCCGGTGTTAGTTCTTCCCAATTTTCAGCAGCCTTTTGTTATTGAAACGGATGCCTCACGAGCGGGAATAGGTGATGTCTTGTCTCTGAACAACCGACCTATAGCTTATATTAGTCAAGGGTTTTCATCCATAGGAAAAGCAAAGTCATTTTATGAGCGGGAGCTACTTGCCATTGTTTTTGCAGTGAACAAGTGGAGGCATTACCTAGTCGGGCAGAAGTTTATGATCAGAATAGACATAAAAGCCTCAAGTATCTATTGGACCAAAACACAGTTACCGCAGAACAACAGAAATGGGCATCGAAGCTATTGGGATTAGATTATTGCATTGAATATAAGCCAGGGAAAGAAAATAAGGTAGCTGATGCCTAATCAAGGAGACCTATGGATGAAGGAATGATGCAGTTGCAACTTACTGCACCTCTTTCACTTGACCAAGACACCTTGATACAACAAACAATGACGGATCCAGTGTTGCAGAAGTTGATTATGGAGATCAGCAAGGATCCCACCCTAGACCCAGACTTCATTTACAGTGAAGGTCTGCTTTACAAGGATAACCGCTTGGTGAAACCCAGTAAGTCATCTCTCATTCCCTCCTTATTGGAACAATTCCATTCAAGTGCCATCGGAGGACACGAAGGAGTTTTAAAGACATACAAAAGACTGAGTCGAGAAGTTTTTTGGAGTGGTATAAAGAAGGCGGTGGTTGCATATACGAGGAATGCCAGGTTTTCCAACGGAACAAATATTCCACTCTCTCACTCTCTCTCTCTCTCTCTCTCTCTCTCTCTCTCTCTCTGTCTGTCTCTCTCTAGCTTTGTTCCAAATAATTAGGGATTTTGGAGCCTAAATTTTGGGCATTGGAGGGGAGGGAAGCGGGGGGAGGGGGGAATGAGAAAAATAAGATTGTTAAATTAAAACTTTTTTTAATTTCCCCCGGCGGTACCTTTAAATTTTTTCAATATTCTTTAAAATTTGGTCGTAGTTGTTCCTTAGCTAATAGTTGTACTATATTCCTAATAATTGTATTTTTGCGATTTTATGCTATTATTAGTTGAATATGTGTTTAACTTACTTTCGGATTGTTAAACTCAAACGCTTATAGTTTCAATTGGCAATTACAACATTTTCATAGTCAAATATTGAAAGAATAATATATTTTACAATTTTTTTCATCTTATCAAGGTAAACTTTGAATAACTTATCATTGTCATGTTGATGTTATTGATGTATAAACACATAATTTATTTGAAATAATTTTTAAATAACACTTGTTCTTGATTTCCTTCTTCTTTTCTTTAAATAATCAGGGGGTAAGGCATACAATTTTTGTATCTCGTCAGGAATAACTCAGCTTACCTCATGCGGTACTCGATAAATCGTTCTGCAATATGGCAACGCCCACGTCTCAACCAAGTAATATTTTGAACAGCGGTCATATACACTCATACTTACTGACCTTCCTTCCTTCTGCGCGACTGCCACGGTTGCGGCTATTCCATGAACACAAGAATATTGGTCTATATCTAAATATCTGCAAGAGCAACTTTTCCGCAACAAATCCACCAAATAAGTCACCCCATCTAGACCAACAACGTTGTATTCACGTCGAAAGCTGTTTAACTCAGTCACCACTAAGTGATTTGCAATTCCACATCGTTCATGCAATTTGTTCTCCACAAAAGGCACCACATGCTTTGTCCTCGGCAAACCAGTAGAATCATTTATATGCTTATTAAACCATTTTCCAATTTGTTCCACAATCGCATCAATCATTGGCAACAATGAGTACTTTCTTGCTTTTTTAAACACACTGTTCAGAGACTCACAATAATTGCTGGTGTCTAAGTTGTACTTACCTCCTTTAAAGTAGCACCATGCCTGTCGTGACCCTGTCAATAGCTTAAAACATCTGGTACAATGATTGGACCAGATATCTATGAAGGACAATTTTAGAAATTCTGGGAACTTGTAAGGAATTAGCTAAGGGTCTACGTGATTAATAAATCAGGCATCAGACTGAGAAAAATTCATTTGCCTTGGTTAAAAATTCGGAGGATCGGTCAGTGTGTTCGGGAGACAGAACAGACCGTTCGAGGGAAAAGATCAGAGTATTAGTAAGGGACTTCTCATGGGAGATAGCTAATGTTTATTTTAACCTGTGAGGAGTATTCCTGGTGAAAGAAAACAAGATTGGCTCGAAGGAATGATGAATCCTTCGGATGAATATCTGATGGTCAAGAAATCAGTCGGATCAAGGAACCAGGAGCATCCGAGTGGGGAAGTGAACGAGAATCACTGGGCAATGTTTAAGAAATGTTAAAAATGGATTTTTGGTCGAAGAATTGTTGAGATGGCTCGGGGAAAATTTTATTGGCTGAGTGCGGTCCATCATGGGACGGGGACCGTGACTATGGCCCGGAAAGGTTCAGCGATGGTTCGGGACGCGCATGGAACCGTGGTTCACCAGATCCAGCGACTCTTGTTATGTGTGAGTCACGTGCCAGTCCCATGGGCATATTTCTTCCTTAAGTGTTAAGTATGCAGCAGCTGATGAGGTGTCATGTGCAGAGAAAAAGGGGATAAGCATTGATTTGTTTATTTTAGTTGGATGGCGCTTCCTGATTGGTTCAGCCTGCCGCCCAGGGCAACCTGTTCTCCTATAAATACCTTCCCCTGACCATTAGTTAAAGTTTTTTGGAAAAAGCCTTAAAAGCTTAAAAGTTTTTTTGGAAAAAGCCTAGAAAGAGTGTGTGGAAACTAAGAAAAACTCTAAGTAAAACCCGAAGGCATGCTCTAGTGTCTTGTGAGTAACCGTGAGTGAGTAATGGAGTTAGAGTCCAAGGTATAAAGTTAAGATAGCAGGCCGGACCTTACGCTGAGATATGAGGTGGAACCTGCCCGGGATCGACCAAAACATGTGAGTCCCAGTTGTTTGGTCCTTGTATGACTAACGTGTGCAGGTGAAGGACGTGAAGCGTCCAGTCCGGACGGTTGTAATACCCGGACAGAGTGTGAAGTCTAAGAACCCGTAGCTTGGTGTTATGCTGCGGTGTTGCTTGGACAGAGGGAGAACTAGTCCGACGGTTGTATGGTTAGACCGACATGCCTGGATGTCAGTTGCTCCGGAGAGGTAGGACTAGCGGTCGTATGGTGAGACCAACACGCTAGGGCGCTACTCTCCAGTGTTGAGGATGTTAATTTGTTGTTTGTGAAGCATGCTAGAAATTTGAATATGCATGTTAGGAGGGTGTAGTTTCTGTTCCCCATGTCCCTTACCAAGTGATTGGGTAGGCAGACTCGGAGAGACAGGATTGCAACCCATGGCCGAGTACTATCCGACTGGATAGAGTGGGATTGTCGTGTTGAGACCCAATCCAGCCGGGATGCACCAGTATGTGAGACTGGGGCTCGGTGATGTGATGTTCTGGCTCGACCATCATGGTTTGGGTACGGGTGCTCACGGGGGAAGAGACTATGCACCTAGAGGCCTCGTATCATGTTTTGATTAAGTGTCGGCATACTTAATATTGCGTACTAATTCCATGCTTGATCTGATGTGCATCCACTTGTGATATGATGCGTGATACTTATGCTTCGGCTATGTTTATCTATGGGGTTGGGTGTTTATCCTGATTGTGTGAGTCAGGGACTCACTGAGTAATGTTAGATTACTCATGGCTTTGTTCATTTTGCAGATAAACCCTAGGTTGCTGATAGAGCGGTGCGGAACGCTAAGAAATTGGACTAGATTGCGTTGGCTTTTTGTAAAAACCAGTTTCAGAATAAAGTATGTACTATGCTTTTGGCTTAGCCTCGGCCGTAAAGTTATATAAGTTTGTAAGAACATGTTTTGAAGGATATGTATAAATGTAAGATGTGCTTTTGCAAACTTGGCTTGCCTAATTGATATGAGCTTTGTTTGGGCTAACACAACTCGAAGACCTAAGTACGGGTTGAAAAGCCTTAGGCCCGGGTCTAGAGGTACGGGTGCCTTGGTCGAACTGGTCTTGGTATGGTGTTGTCCATTACTCAGACTTGCTTGATCTCGGTTACCTGATTGTGGCGCTTTTGGTTCTTCTATTCTTAGACTGAACCGGGGGCGTTACAAATGGTGGTATCAGAGCGTGGTCTATGATCATGTTCACGGGACAAGTCTTTTGAATGTTTTATCGAGTCATATGTGTCGCAAAAGTAAATTAGGGTAATCCAGTACATTCCGCCAATTAGAAGCTAAGGTTTTGTTATTTATGGCAGATGTCGGATCATCAGGCCAGTGACGTTCATCCAAAGGGTTCATGGTCGGGACAGGGCGTAATGGAGTTTCCGGATACGCCTGTGCATATGGAGGAGGATGAAGCGATGGATCAGGCATCGATGCATAGTCATACACCCAGGATGGACAGTGGTATAAACCATGAGTATTACGAGCATCCCTGGATGCGGGATATATCTATGTCACCATACTTATCCCAAAGCTCCCATGGATCAAGTGTAGATAGGTCTGGATCGCGTGGGCAACATGGGTCAGATCGACATAACAGAATGTCGGTGGACCGGACTGAGTCAAATAATCAGCCTGACGATCAGAGCAGTGCAAGGGAACGAACAAATTCAGCTAGGCAGCAGCGAGCAGATCCTACCCTATCTATGGTGCATAATCTCTTGTCTCAAATAGTATTAAATCAAGCCGCACCTGGTGCGAGCGTAGACGCGCAAGGCCCAGACTTCCTGAAGTATGTAACAACTATGAAGTCCTTGGGAATGTACCGTTTTGAAGGGAAGCCAGTTCTTTTTGAGGCTGATGTGTCGCTGTTGTGTATTGAGAAGAACTTTGCAGCGAAAAGGTGCCCGCTGGAGTTCAAGAAAGATATTGGTGTGTATTATCTAGAGAGAGAAGCGTTAAGTTGGTGGGTTTGCATTGATCGACAGACTGGCCACATTATAAGCATGTGGGAGGAATTAAAAGAAGAGTTTGAACGGAAGTATTTCCCACCTGAGGCTCGGGACCGATTAGTGCAAGAATTTTTAAGATTAGAGCAAAGGGAGAAGAGTGTGAGGGAGTATGAGTCAGAATTTATGAGGCTACAAAGATATACTTCCTACTGTAACGTTAGTGACGCAGCCCTGGCTAGGCAGTTCATGCAATGATTAAATCCGGAGATAGGAAGCTGACTACAATCGGTAACCTTCACTAATCCGCATGAAGCTATAGAGAAGGCAGTAAATGTGGAAACCTTTCTGAACCGGGAGAGAGCGATCCTGAATGAAAAGATGCAAAATGCTGGTTTCAACTTGGGTTTTCCGTCAAGGTCAATTCCGTCTCTTAAGCGTGGGCAGATGTCGAACCGAGGAGGGTTTCGAGAAAGAGGAAATCCCAGACCGAGAGAGCCCACTTTTGGTAGAACATGTTTGCATGTGGAGAGAGAGGGTATGTTTCTCGGAACTGTCCGAACAAACGTGCGGTGGCTGAGACCGCAACAAATGTTGTATGCTATGGTTGCGGTGAGAAAGGACATTATGCAACTTCCTGTTCAACCCGTATGGCCGGAACTTCCAGAGGCAGCGGTAATCAGTTAGCATTAGCCCGACCAGTGAATGAACCTTTGGGCAAGCGTCAGGCGGCAGCAGGGAGGGTGTATGCGTTGGAGGCAGAACCAACGAAAAAGCTCATAACATGTATGTTTGGGCACTAACCCTCTTTGATGAAAGTATGATTGACTGGTTGATGGTTGA
The DNA here is from genome assembly GCA_900406495.1 of Sisymbrium altissimum. Taxonomy (NCBI): domain Eukaryota; kingdom Viridiplantae; phylum Streptophyta; class Magnoliopsida; order Brassicales; family Brassicaceae; genus Sisymbrium; species Sisymbrium altissimum. The sequence goes on from OVBI01001784.1 coordinate 25,415, forward strand.
ATGATTGATGCTTGATAAAATACATATTGTTAATGTTGTTATATCAGGAACATTAGGTGTTGGTAGTAACCCCACACATGTTATGTTCGAGTCAGGGGCGACACATAGCTTTGTGACTCCCGAGGTGGCATCTAAGTTTAGAGATGCCTTTGTGATGGAAAAGGCAGGTGTTACCGTTTTAACCTCTGGAGGTGAATCCCTTTGGGCTAGTTGTATGGTTTTAGGTGTGCCTATAGAAATCTATGAGAGATCTTATAAGGCAAACCTCTTGGTAGTACCCTTTAAAAGGTTTGAGGTGATCGTAGGGATGGATTGGTTGTCTAGATATCGAGCCCAGCTAAACTGTGAGAAAGCAAGGGTAACTTTTAGGGAAGAACAGCAACCGATGGTTGCGTACTGTGGAATCAGTCCTAGTACGGTGGTATCTCTGGTTTCTGCTGCACAAGTGGAGAAACAGTTAGAATGTGGGGAGGCATATTTGGTTGCCATCCAAGTGATTGACGAAGGATTACAAGAGGATGTGAAAGTGGAGGGTATTCCGGTGGTAATGGAGTTTGGGGATGTGTTTAAACCTTTAACGGAGCTACCCCCACTACGGAAGAATCCTTTCACTATAAACTTGGAGCCGGCAGATGCACCGATAGCAAAGACGCCTTACCGGATGGCCCCAGCCAAGTTGGCAGAGTTGAAAAATCAGTTGGAATACCTAATGGGAAAAGGGTTTGTCCGACCGAGTTCATCACTGTGAGGAGCACCAGTTTTTTTGTGAAGTAAAAGGACGGTAGTATGAAGCTCTTTATTGATTACCGAGGGATCAACAACATCACTATTAAGGACAAGTATCCTCTTCAGAGGATTTATGAGTTGTTGGATCAGCTGTGGGGAGCAAGTTGGTTCTCAATGATCGACCTAGCCTCAGGCTACCATCAGATCTTGATTGCGGAGTCAGATGTGCTGAAAACCGCGTTTTATACAAGATATAGCCAGTATGAGTTTGTGGTGATGCATTTCGGGTTAACCAATGCTCCAGCAGCATTTATGAGATTGATGAATGAGATATTTCACGATTACTTGGATAGTTTCGTGATTATCTTTATTGATGATATCTTAGTCTACTCTCGAACCAAGGAGGAGCAGGAGGTGCATTTGAGAAAAGTTCTGGAGAGATTAAGGGATCAAAAGCTTTATGCTAAGTTCAGTAAGTGCCGATTCTGCAAACGAGAGATCGAATTTCTAGGACACAGAATCTCTGAGCAAGGTGTGACAGTGGATCCAGATAAGGTAATGGTCATACAGGAATGGCCACAGCTTTTGACGGTCACTAAAGTCCGGAGTTTTCTTGGCCTGGCTGGCTACTACTAGAAGTTCGTCAAGAATTTCTCGTCCATCGTGAAATCTCTAACCAAGTTAATAGGGAAGGGAGTCCCTTTTATCTGGAGCGAGGAGACAGAGAAAGCATTTGTAAAGCTAAAGGAAGCTTTAATGTCTACACCCATTTTGGTATTACCAGAACCGGGTAAGCCATATGCAGTATATACTGATGCTTCAAGAGTTGGTTTGGGATGTGTTCTGACGCAAGAAGGCAAAGTGATAGCCTATGCCTCGAGACAGCTGCAGAAACATGAAGAAAACTATCCTATCCATGACCTTGAGATGGCAGCTGTGGTGTTTACTCTAAGGATCTGGAGATCTTATTTGTATGGGGAGAGCGTGCAGGTGTTTACGGACCATAAAAGTCTTAAATACTTGTTCACGCAGGCAGACCTCAACTTACGTCAAAGACGGTGGATGGAGTTTATTGCAGACTATGATGTCAAGATACAGTATTATCCGGGCAAGGCAAATGTGGTGGCTGATGCTCTGAGCCGTCGACAAGCTAAAGTGAGTATGGAGAAAGAAGTGGAGGATTTGAATCAAGAATTAAGGTTACTAAGTTTGTCAGCTTTGGAGGGTGAATCAAGTGAACCACTAGGACTCCAAGCGGTGAACCAAGTTCGCCTTTTTCAAAGAATTCGAGAAGAGAAAAGACGGGATGAGAAGATACTTGCCATTATTAAAAAGATTGAAGGAGGGACAGAAGAGAATCCAAGTGAGTACCATTTGGCAAGAGATGGAACATTGCTACTCAAGGGAAGGATTACGGTACCAGAAGGAAATGGACTGAGGAATGAGATTTTACGAACAGCCCATAGATCTGTGTACAGCATTCATCGTGGAAGAACAAAGATGTATAAGGATATCCAAAAGTATTACCATTGGCCGGGAATGAAGCGGTCCATTGCTAAGTGGGTTGCGCAGTGCCAACTGTGCTTGCAGATTAAAGCCGAGCATCGAGTACCTGGAGGATTACTGCAAAATCTTCCAATCCTACAATGGAAATGGGATTCCATCGCTATGGATCTGATAGTTGGTTTACCAATTATGAAAGGGAGATTGAACAATGCTATCTGGGTGATTGTTGATCGGTTAACTAAAGTAACTCATCTGTTAGCAATCAAAGACTCGGATAAAGTAGAAGTGTTGGCCAGAATATATATTAATCAGATTGTGAGACTACATGGCGTTGCGAGGGACATAGTGTCTGATCGAGATCCAAGGTTTACGGCAGCATTCTGGAGAGCGTTACAAGGTGCCTTGGGAACGGAACTGCATATTAGTACAGCTTTCCATCCCAATACAGACGGACAAACGGAAAGGACTATCCGAACTCTAGAGGATATGTTAAGGCTATGCATTCTGGATTGGGGAGGTGTATGGGAGGATGTGGGAACCGGAATTCACCTCAATGTATTTTCGTAAAGTTAATGTGAGGATCCGAGAATCTTGCGAGAGAAAGCAGAAAGTAGAAAGAAAGATCGAAAAAATGAAACTAGGTCAAAAAGAGAACGAATTTTTNTCAAGAGGTAGAGATTGATCCTTATTTATACTAAGACATCCTAAGCCCTAAATTCCCTAAGTTTCGATGTGGG
>OVBI01001785.1:0-28379 GCA_900406495.1 Sisymbrium altissimum
AATATCATGCAGCTGTCTGCGGTTCCACCTCCTGAAGCAAGGAGGCTGCTCCGATGAGAAGACCATGTATCGCCTTAACCGCTGATCTCTGCTCAGTCAGCTTCTGAACAGGGTTCTGTGAATGATAGTTCCATACCAATAACTGCTTCATAAAAAACGCCAACCAATGTTTCTAAACATCAACCAGGTCACATAACTTCGTCACCTAACCAATCTTCACTGCTCAGTGAACCCAACACACCAAATAACATTCATGCAACTCTCCAAAACTAGTCAAGTATATCTGAACACTCACTTTGCTATTGGAAGCAGTCCAAAGATAGACACAAGTACCAAGCCCCACCGCAAGAACATTCTGTGAGCTCTAGTCAACAACGTTCAAGTAGAAGTCTTGTAAAGAAGGAGCATCCAAGACCTGAGACGACCTGAGACAATCAAACAAACGTTAGTTCATTTCCACCTCCACACGAATCTGTAACCATATCACATCACAAGTGAATAAGGGATATACCTTATGAGGCGTTTTAGGAACCTTGCGAGGCGGTTTGTGAGGCGGAGAGGAGTCACTGGAGAGGCCATTGTAGTTTCTGAGGACGGAAGGAGAGAAAGGAGAATTGGGGCATGAGTTAGACCGATCCGTCTTTAATCTTAACATGTTGGTACATTAACTCATTGGAAAAGAAACAGATCCTTGGCTACCTGCAGGAGACAAACAAGAAGAAGAGAAATTAGATCCGAAAAGCTCAGATTTCAAAATCGGCAGTCGGGTTTCGTTCCCTCCCCATATACAGAGAGAATTAGAAATTCATTTAGAACCGGGAAGATTGTGTTGCTGACTAGGAACCAAGTAATTTTCAGAGGCTGACCAACCTCATTTACATTCTCGAAACTCGGCCGTTCTTTTGGTTTTTCTTTTCGCTTAAGCAAATTTAGAAAGGTAATTATGATTACCTTATTCTTACCGTTAGAGTTGGACCGAGGCATTTGTATTTGATCAAATATCAGGTGACTAGAAACCCGAGTAGTCCAAAGAGTTACCTCTACGATGAGGCTTTTGTGTTTATAACACGATGACTATAAACCGTGGGACAAGCTCATTTACATTCAGGGACATTTCAAAGAGGTAATCTTAATTACCTCTAAGACGAGGCATTTGCGTTTAGCTCGATGACTATAAGCCATGGGACAAGTTCATTCACATTCTCGCATCAGGGACATTTCGAAGAGGTAATCTTAATTACCTCTAAAACGAGGCATTTGTGTTTAGCTAGATGACTATAAGCCATGGGACAAGTTCATTCACATTCTTGCATCAGGGACATTTCGAAGAGGTACTCTTAATTACCTCTAAGACGAGGCATTTGTGTTTAGCTCGATGACTATAAGCCATGGGACAAGTTCATTCACATTCTTGCATCAGGGACATTTCGAAGAGGTAATCTTAATTACCTCTAAGACGAGGCATTTGTGTTTAGCTCGATGACTAGAACCCGTGGGACATGTTCATTCACATTCTTGCATCAGGGACATTTCGAAGAGGTAATTAAGATTACCTCTAAGACGAGGCATTTGTGTTTAGCTCGATGACTAGAAGCCGTGGGACATGTTCATTCACATTCTTGCATCAGGGACATTCCGAAGAGGTAATTAAAGATTACCTCTAAGACGAGGCATTTGTGTTTAGCTCGATGACTAGAACCCGTGGGACAAGTTTTTTAACATTCTTGCATCAGGGACATTTCGAAGAGGTAATTAAGATTACCTCTAAGACGAGGCATTTGTGTTTAGCTCAATGGCTAGAAGCCGTGGGACAAGTTCATTCACATTCTTGCATCAGGGACATTTCGAAGAGGGAATCTTAATTACCTCTAAGACGAGGCATTTGTGTTTAGCTCGATGACTAAAACCCGTGGGACAAGTTTTTTAACATTCTTGCATCAGGGACATTTCGAAGAGGTAATCTTAATTACCTCTAAGACGAGGCATTTGTGTTTAGCTCGATGACTAAAACCTGTGGGACAAGTTCATTCACATTCTTGCATCAGGGACATTTCGAAGAGGTAATCTTAATTACCTCTAAGACGAGGCATTTGTGTTTATAACTCGATGACTAGAAACCGTGGGACAAGCTTTACATTCTAACATCAGGGACATTTCAAAGAGGTAATTAAGATTACCTCTAGGACGAGGCATTTGTGTTTAGCTCGATGACTAGAAGCCGTGGGACAAGCTCATTCACATTCTTGCATCCAGGACACTTGTTACTTCAGTCAATCGTGATTGCGCTTTGTAGCATTGCTGTATCTCTGTTTCCAATTTTTCTGTCTTCCTCCATTTCGAACCCTGCGTATAAATAAACCAGATCAGGACATAAAGTTAGAAAGGACCAAATCTACTGACTTGGACTGAACTGCTTATAAGTTTACACTTCCCTATGACACAACAACAATTTAACCCAAAAGCAATAGCTGATTAAAGAGAACAGAGAAATGGATCAACGTTCCATCCAAAAAGACGAAACAACATTGAACAAAGTAGAAAGTATAAACTCACAAATTAAATGAACAAACATACATTTTCTTGACTAAAAAATCCAACGAAAAGATTGAAACAAGAACATCTATTCTTCCAAATTCTAAAGAAACTTAAACATTTCATAGTGAAAATGATATAACAGAACCTTTTTTCAAGAAGCTAAATAAACCTCGAAAAACGAATAGCTTAGAAACAATTGTCACCAAAATTTGATAAAAAAGTTTTGAATTGCTGAAAAAACAGAACCAATGGAGAAAGGAACAAACAAAGATACCTGAGAGATAATACGTTTACAGAGAGCAGAAATCGAGGGACCATGAGCTCCTTCTTCAAGAAGATGACGCTTTCGCAAAGCTCTCAAAGCGTCTTTTATGGCAATATCCCATAACCTAAGCTTGCCATCCATGTAAGTCCATCTATGCAGAGGCAGATTGCGTTGTAGTTACTGGTAAACAGCACTGTCTTAGCACAGTAACCTTTCTGCAAATCCCAGAGTCCCGTTTAATAAGACGGTCATAAGTTGCACTAACAACATGTGTGACCTGTGAGTGTATGACGTACCCTACCAGAGTTAACATCCCACACAAACAAATTGTTCGAGCTGCTTCCTGCTATGGCCATTGGTGTCCCAATTTTTTACTGCTCGGTCTTGCCCACCAGTAAACAGAGTACGCGCGTTGTACTCAAAGAGAATCGAACCACAGCCACCTTCGTGAGCATGAATATGATGACCACATGTTGACGGAATGGTTGAATCAACAAAATGATCAGTTCATCTTCAGAGCAGCGGACAATTCCATCAACTTGCTGCCGAGCAAGATTTTCTACACCATTGGCTCTGAGCTTAGCTAGAATTTCTTCATAGAGAGCATTTGCCTAAGTAAGCAAAAAAAAAAAAAAAAAAAAAAAAAAAAAATTCACCCCAAAAAAAAAAAAAAAAAAAAAAAAAAAAAAAAAAAACGAATTCAGCCCCCATAATCAAATCAAAGAAAAGAGATGAATAAACTCTATTATTATAGACTATTGTGAAAGAAAAAGTCCCCATATACCTCAGTCCCCATAGTTTTAACAACCTCATAACTTTACAATTCCTTAAACTCACTACAAAAACCAATTCGACACGTACTACTTAATTAGAAGCAAGCATGAATAAAAAACTGAACTACTTATAAGTTTACAGCTTTCTATGACACATCAACAGTTTAACAACAACATAACAAAAAAGAAGAACAGATCAACATTTCATCTATTTCGAGGGACAAAACCAGAGATCTCGCTTGGGAAAAAAAAAAGGAATTGAAAACGTCAAAGCATAGACAAGTTAAAGGAAAAAGGGAATTGAAAAGAAATGAATCAAAACCATCTAATGCTTTGGTTATCACCTCCACTGCAGAGACGGTATGAAATGATCCAGTTCGATCGACGCTAAAACGAGCTTTTGTTTCTATCCCCCACAACTCTAAACCGACTTTGTTGAAAGAAATGCAATGTCAAATCGCACAAACTCTCTCAACCATGATTGCCTGTAAGAAACAGAGCAGACAAAGAGATTCGAATCAATCAAAACCCAATCAAATGAACAACATTGAACAAAGTAGAGAGTATAAACTCACAAAATCAAATGAACAAACATATCCTTTTCAAGAAATCTGACGAAAACCTTTATTTTTTCCTAAACGCTAAAGAAACTTTAACATTCCATAGTGCAAAATCATATACAAGAACCTTATATTTTTTTTTCCAAGAAACCTCGAAAATTGAACAGATTCGAAACAATTCGATAACAGCGAGAGTTCGTTCCTATAAGCGATTCTAAACTAATGATTTGAATTCCTGAAAAAAGGAACAAAAGCAAAGATACCTTCTTCGGTAAGATGACGCATCCGCAAAGCTCTCGAAGTTTCTCCTCTATTGACCTGAAAAGCAAAAGTTCCGATCACAAATTAGGGTTTATGGAACAATTACAACATAAAGCTTATAGAACAAGATCTAATCAGATTTACATCTCGTTTGGATCAAAAGGAGTCGTAGAGGGAGAAATTAGGGTTTGAGTAGAAGAAGAAGGGAAGATCGATTTTGTTCGGAAGAGAGAGAGAGCGACTTAAGTTCCACCGCCTCTAATGGTTCTAAATAAAAATAAATAAAAAAATTAAAGCGAAAAGACTATGATAAATATAAAATACCAATGAGTCGGCTGATTTAACGGTTAGATTTATTGTTTGATTATGGTTCTATTTTTTTAGTTTCACAGTTTTACAAAAACTTAAATCATAGAAAGAAATAAAATAACTACTAAAGACTTAGACTGAAACCAAATTTTCTTTACTATATTTTAGAAAAATCAAATTAGAGTATTATAATTTAAAATAGTGTAAGAACAAATTTTCCTAAGAATTAGAAATTACAATTTTTTGTATATTTTGAAAATATTAATTTTCATTTCATTATTTGTTAAAAAAACGTTGTAGCAAAAATAAAATAAAATAAAGTTAATAACATTAAACTTTATTTTTGTTCAACAGATAGTTTTAAATAAAAAATGTCAAAGTCCAACCACTAAGGGGTAAGTTATTAAGAGATAGTTTTGCAAACCCATCAGTTTCTAAGTTATTCAGATGAGATATAAAATAGATAGAAAAATACTGAAGAGAAGATACGAAAGTGGTGATATCTGCAAGATGATTTTATTTTAAAATAATTTATAAGCAAAAATATAGTATTACTAGAGATGCTTTTATATATGTCATCTGAATAACAGATTTTAGTTTACAAGATTTAAGCATAAATAATGTATGGCCTTTAACATTAACATTATTTTGTTACCATATGTTTGAATAAATAATTTAATATTTCGCATTCTCAAACATTTTGAAAATTTTGAAAATGCAAAAGTAACAAATCTTTTACCTAATTAACAAATTATTTTTAGGGAATAAAGCAGATAAAAAGAGATGAAAGATAAAAAACCCAAATTGGTACAATCAAAGAAAAAAAGAGAAAACATGTCAAAAACATGAATCAAATACGGTTTTCTGTTATTAAAGACTGAAAAAAAATTTATAAGAATAACAATGAATCATATGTGCCCAAATTAAAAATGTGGAATTATTTTTTTTTAATACATAAAGCTAGGAAGAAGTTTTTTAATTCAAGGATGATGACAATAAGATTTACATAAATTTGATTAAAGAAAATCCATAATTTTTATTAAATAAAATTTCATTTTAAGACATGACTACTGTAATTTATATTAAAAATTTAATACATTTAAAAAAATAATTATAAATTTAACACATCAACTAAAATGTTTTCCAATACAATAAATCAATCTTTGAAATTTTACCCATCTAACTTTATCAACTTAATGAAAATATAAATTCATGTAACTAATATTTAAGTAATAATTTGCTAAATATAAAAATAAAAATCTCAAAAATCCAAAAACCTTTCAAAAATTCAAAATATCAGTAAAAAAATTTTAATTAAATAATTAGATAACAATTACCATATTTTAATTACAACAACATAACAATTAAAAATTAAATCACAAATAAAAATAACCAGAATACAAATCAGTATATATGCATGTCTTTATCTAGTGAAAACATAACAATATGACAAATTTTAGAGTAGCCGGAAAGTAATGGAGCAAAAGCTAATTGCTTTTAAAACATCATATTCTTCAGCGATTGTATGTGGGCGATTGTATGATAGAATAATGAATTCGATCAAACTATATGGTACAATAATTTATGTAATCAAGTAAGAAAACAAACTTTTTTAATCTTATTATTGGAACAAACACATTATTCTTTTTATTGGCCATTTTTAATAATTTTTTGATCGTCTTGGCAAACTTTTAAGTCATACTTTAAAATGTTTTGCAGTTACTTATATGAAAATACTTATTATAATTAGAGATCTGCAATTGTATATTATATAAAGTAAGGTTTTTCTTCGAAAGAAGCTTTGAGATATTGTTACATATTATTCAAAATTTGTACACTTTTTCTCTTTGATTTTTATGAATTATAATTTATATTAATTCAAATTTTACAATTTACTATCTATCTATTATTTGTGCTTTTTGTTTTTCTTTTTGAAATAATGCTAAATTAATATTAAATTATTTGCAATCTTTACAATTAAGAGGAGTTTAGTGGGAGTTGGATTTTTAATGACTGTTAAAAATTTTAGATTATATTATTATTGGTTTATGGATTTTAACATTCTTATTAAAATCTAGTATTATTATTTCTTAATTCCATACAAAATCTATTATTATTCAAAAAGTTTGCTTTATACAATTTTTATGATTCTATTAAAATCTAGTGTTGTTGGGAGTTGAATTTTAAACAATTTAAGTCACTAAACAAAACTTTGAGAATATTATATACATCTCTAAGATTTTTAGTCTCATTATTATAAATTATTTTATAGATCTTCTAAATATATACAACTCTCTACAAATCTTTCCAAATTTAATAAATCTCTCAACTCTTAAAATCAATAAGCTCTTTATAAATCTAATTCCCATTAAGATCTCCTAAATGTATTTGTTGTTGAATGAATCAAATAAAAGAATAATACTAACTGAAAATTAACGAACTGAGTTTCATCTCATCGGTGTCCTAATCTAGTCGAGAAGCAAAAGCGGATACGGTCTTCATATTTCATGTCTCCTCCTGTCCTGATTAAGAGTAGTCGATTTCAAGTAAGTATGATTTGTGTTTTGCATCTATTTAATACACTCAAATTTTATATTTTTTAATGCTTAAATTCAGATGCAACATATTATTTTTAGTTCATATTAATTTAAAACTTTTTAACATTGGGTAATTTTAAGTTTAATATTAGAAACATGTCATTTTCAAATTCATTTAAAGAAGAAAAAATAAATTCATAAAACATATTTAAAATATTTTTGAAACAATAGAGTTAAGAAAGTAATGTTTTATCTCAACATAAACTCTGAAAGGTTGTTATTTATTCTCCAAAGTTTTTACATTTTTTCTATTTTTCTCTATTTTTGGCTTGTAAATTATGTTAATTTCAACGTTTATAATTTAATATATATCTATCTATTATGTTCTGTGTTTTGCATCTATTTAATATCCTCAGTTTTCTATCATTTGGTTATTCCAATTCAGATGGAAAACATTATTTTTAATTTGTATTAATATTAATATTTTGACCATAGATAATTTTAAAGGTTAATATGAAGAGTCAGAAATGAAATTTTATTTTTCTGATAACTGAATTCAAATTGATTCAAAAATAAAGAAACATAATTTATAGTTCAGAATATGAAATATTATTAAATTTTAATAAATGATCTGTATTTATAATAAAGGAATAAAATAATTTTACTATTAAATAAAAATATAAATGTACTAATAAAAATACAAAAAATAAAACGAAAAGGAAAAAAGATTTCAATTATGTTAATTGAGAATATAAAATTCAAAAAGAAACCTCACTATATAGATATAAATTAAAATGTTACATGTTAAATTATATGAAATATTAAATTCACGTAACGTATAAAACTATTCTAGTTATCACAAATAAGTAGTTCTCTAACAAATCACTATACATCTGCTCTTTAAGAACAACTGCAGTGACAGTTTTTTAAAGAAAATTAATAAAAAAAGAGAAGAAAAAGAGACTCTCCAATAAGAAACAATAATGCTTTTTTTTCTTAACAATGGCCTAAATAGAGTGAGCATATGGCAATGTGTCTGAAGATGTAAATAATTTCTAGTGGTAAATATATTCCACAATGTAGATCAATGAAAAACTTACATACCCCCTCTATTTCACCTTAAATGATGTTTTAAAGTAAAAAATTTGTTTTATTTTGTTTATTTTTTTCAGTTTTCAATACAAAATTTACTACTTTTTTATACTATATGATCATTCATATTTTGTTGTCTACTTTTTTATTTATTGAACTGTTTTGTAAAAAAAGATAAATGATGTATCATAGATAAACCTTAAAATCATTTAAAATGAAATAGAGAGAGTATATTACAACGATAGCCTAGATAGCCTAGATTTACGATGTACCTCCCACATAAACCACACTGGTTATATGGAACAATCTAAAGACGAAGAGGATGAATGGAGTGAGACTTTTGGTATTGGATATATTCGGAGGAGTCGCCACATTCCTTATGGACGAAAAGATCATAGTTTTTGCAGTAGTAACCATCACTCATAGCCTCGAAGCATCCACAACAATCACCTTTCCGCAGTTCCAAGGCAAGATAAGATGCTTGTGGATGTAGGGCAGTGAAACTCCACCTCATTTTCTGTGGACGAAAAAATCACTCGCTTCACAATAGTAGCCATCACTGTCAACTTCCAGTCTCCACAGCAATCTCCTTTACGTACATCATTCCAAGGCACCATAACATGCTCATGGATATGGAGTTCAAGCTCCTTAGCTTGTGGTTCATTCCAAGGTCTTTTTCCTTCTTCTCTCCTTTAGTCCTTTGGCCTTTACACAGTTTCAATTTCTCATAAGGGGTTCAAGCTCTTTATCGCTATTTCTTAATTCTGATGTTACCAAGCAGAAGTAAACGAAATACGGCCACCCAACTAATCGGTTCAGGTCTAACAAATTGTAAATTGTATTTTGTAATACCTAAACTTTTATTTCTAATGATATTTACCATTTAGCAAAAAAATATGCTCCTGGATATGGTGTGCTGACACTGAGTCCATGATCTTATTTTTCCTCTTACTTTGAGTGAGACCTTTTTTTTTTCTCTTCCTGATACGAAAATCTTAACGTATGTAAGAATCCCTTTAGATCTATCTTTAGGACTTGTTTTACCGTTTTTTCTTTACCTTGATATTATCATATCTAAGTATTAATTACCATACGTATACTTGTTTATAATAATTTGTTTCATGGAACGGAGAGCATCATTTTGAGGGTTTCGAAATATTCACATCATAAACTTGTCTTCGGACATGTGGAAAGATAACACCAGTACTGGCCGAGACGTGCTGCTAAAAGACAAGCACAATTCCACAAAACCCGAAGAAACCACGAGTTTATGTCACAGAAGAAAAGAAGAACAAAAGAAAAGCAAAAATGGTGGTGGAAGTGACCACACAAGGAATGCTTTGGAACGTCAAATTTTTGGATTCACTTTAGATTTTCTAATATTCGAAGAAATGAAACTAATTGGTTTATAAACAATACTCCGGTTCAGGTTACCATTTCGTTATCGTGTAAGATAGGGCTGCGGGAAAAAAAGGTAAGAAACACAAAAGTGGTTCATCCAATGATTCTGATTTCTAAACAACTCCTTTATACCAATTTTCGTGATAAATATTCTTTTATAACTAAACAGAAGTATATACATACAAGGGAGAGTCGACACAGTCCATGAAATTGTAACTCTCAGTGTTTGGAAGATTATCAATCAAAAACCAAAGGGGCTTTAAGAAAGACCTTTGCTTGATATATACTTACAAAGTGTTGTGTTGTGCCTACCATTTGACGTCGAGTGTTAAAGCTTCTTGAGGAACAAGTATTGATGGGAACTTAGTGAATGACATGTTAGACATCAAACTGCTCCATGCTTCTGTATCAACTTCAACGAAGGGCACCACTTTTCTCATCCCCACTGCTTTTAACTTATCGCCTTCAACTTTCGCCTTTACGTCAAACCAAACCCGTTCGATCTTCGGCTTCGTTCTCCACTCTGCATTCTTACTTGACTCACTCTCATTGCTCCCAATTCTTCTCTCGATCTCTAACTGAAACCGTACCATGCCCGATGCTTTTAATTTTGCTGCCGCAGAGCTTACCGTTTGTGCAGTTCCATTGCTTTTTAAAGAGCTCAGAGCTTTCTCTAACTTGTCAATCTTCAAGCCAAGAAGATCACTTGGGAGATAATGCTGCTTGTACGTGTAAGCTTCATCATAACATTTTTCTGCAAGTAAGTGAATTGCTTCGTCGTTTAAATAAGAAGTCTTGATTTGTGAATCTGCATTTGAAGTTCTAAAAGCAACCAATGAAGCTGATCCTATGATTTGTATAGGAGGCAATGGCACACACACAGATCCTAGAGATGACCTTAAACAACTTCCTTCGTTAATATCTACAGTAGCAGCGAATCTTCTATTGGAGCAGTGGAAAACAGAGACTTCTTGAGCTTCCCTTATCTCCAGTGAGATTCCCTCGCTGACAAGGACTCGTTTTAAACCAACGTGTGAGATGTTCATCTGGAAACAAAATCATAAGCTCGAATCATCAGTGACAAGCTACTGTGACACACAAAAAAAAGAGCTTCACAACATGGAAAGAAAAAAAAAAAAACTTCACAGCACAAAGCAGAGGTTTTTATGACACTCATGTTTACAATGTTGACACTGTCTGGTTTTGAAGTTTGGAACACACAATGATCAAGTCCTCCAAGTTATTCAGAAGTTTCTCTACTTTTGAACTTGAAAGAGAAACACAATAACATAGTTTTAACCTAAAATCCAACAGAACAGGAACAAAATCGACTCTAAGAGTGCTAACTGCTCGATACCAAGAATCAAGAAGGTAATAAATTCACCAAAACCGGACCTAAGTTTCTAGTTCCTCCGACAGTCTAAACGGTAAGAGAGACAGTTACAATCTTGAATCATCAGTTACAAGCTACTGCCACACCCAAAAAAAAAAAAGAGCTTCAAAACATGAAAAGGAACTTTCAGACTTGAGAAAACAAAGCAGAATGTTCTATGGATTTGTCATATTCAACAATGTTGACAAAACTACCGACACTGTCTTGGTTTCAGATTTGGAACACAAAGACCAACTCCTCCAAGTTATTTTCTACTTTTCTGCACTTGAAGTAGAAGCACAATAACATAGTTCCAATCCAATAAGACATGAGTAAATTCGAATGTAAGAATGCTAACTACTCGAGACCAAGAACCAAGAACCAAGAACCAAGAATCCAGAACCAAGAATCAAGAAGGCCATAAGTTTCTAAATTACTCCGACAGTCAACAATAAATTGGTAAGAGAGAGAGAGAGGGAGACAAGTACCGGCAAGTCAAGCGAGAGACGGTTACCGTTGTCGGAAACGACACGTAGCTCAAATGGACCTTTCAACAAGATCGGATCAAGAACCTTACTGGAATTGACTTCCCTGACTACATCATCCAACTCCACTTTCCTTCCTCCCTCACTTCTTCTCCAACCACTCAGTTCCTCCGGAAATATAAAAACAAATCTACTCTTCCCTAACCGGATCCGGACCTCAAAGCTCCGACCCGTACCTACACGAAGTTTCTTGATTTCCAATTTCGAAAATCTCACCTCATCAAGATTCCACTTCTGTTTCATTGATATCTCCTTCAACACATCCTAATTACCAAAAAAAACAAAGATTAAAGATCATAAACATCTTTAAAAAGATTGATTGGGTTTTGATTGTTTACCTGTAGAATTGGAGTTGTGGTGGTGATTGTGGATTCGTCTGGCTGTGAAGGATCAAGAGCTATGGCTAGAGTAAGGACGTGGATGAAGAGTGAGAGTAAGATGGAGAAAGGGGAGCGGAGCATCATCATTTAGTCCCGATCTGTTTTTTTTTGCTTTACGCCGCCGTAACTGCCACTGTTAACGACCGTTTCGCGGCTCTTTGTTGTAGGCAAGTGCCGATGAAGCCCATTTGAAGTTTTGACGGAGAAAATCAAATTTGTTTTATTTATGTGGTCCGTCCCCCATTTGATTACGAGATTATATTGTAGTACCTTTTTTTTTTATGGTTACAAAATGATAAATTTGCATGTACCAAATGGTATTGGTCAGTGAATTTTTATATCGGCCACGGCATTCAGGTCCTCAGATTGGGTTCCAATCGGATTCAGTTCTTTCTGATGAAAGAATTTAGGATCTATAAAAGTCCCTACAATATTTTGATTTCGGTTTTTAAAAAAATTATATCTATAAAATATCCAAAAAAAGTTTATCCGATTTTTTTTTTATTCGGATCTCATGTTTTCAGATATTTTGGTTCTTTCTATCCAAAATTTTTCAAATCTAATTTAGTTCCAAATAGATTCATATATTTATTACTCTAAAATCCAAAAATATATCCGAAAATTAATAAAAAAAAGTAATCGACATTAAACTAGTACAAATTAATATGAAAACTGAAATTTTAAATAAAAAAATCAAAAAATCCACATAAAAACATAAAAATTTATTTTACTAATAAAAATTAAAATGAAATATAGTAATACAAACATCATTTATGATCTAGTGATAAAATAGTCCCCTCTTACAAGACAAATTTAGGTTTGATTTCTCACAAATACATTACTCCATTTGTTTCACTTTAATTGATTTTTTAGAGTTTGGCACAACAATTAAGAAATTACACAAAATTTATAATTTTTTTAATTTACCTAAATGAAAAGATCATTTATTCTCTAATTCAACCAATGGTAAAAAAGATTGTAGAATACTATTGGTCAAAAAAATAATTAAAAACAATTTAATATTACATTAAAAAAGTAAAAAAATCATTTAAAATAAAACAAAATTTTTTGTCCAGAAAATCATTTATTTTGAAATAGAAAGAATTATATTTTTGGGTCTTTTAAATATCTTATCTGAATCTATTTTTTTGGATAAGTTTCAGATCAGATATTCGAATCCCGATAAAATACCCAGACTTAATGGTCACATGCAGATTTTTAATATAGATTTTAAGAAAAAGTTTCATATTATTTAATCTCTATTACCAATTTTACTTCGAATTTTTCAATAATATTTTTTAAAAATTATTATTATTATCATTTATTTTAATATTAATAGTTCGATTTGATTTAAAAGTTAATGATTGATGGTACAGGTGTTCTAAAATACGGTCTATATGGCTGTATATACAGTCTTTATACGCTGTACGGTAAAAAAACTGTACCGTTTTTATACTATACAGTAAAATAATGCGTTTTAAATAAGACAGTTAATTATATTGTGTATATACAATTTGTACACCTGTATATACAGCATATAAACTGTATATACAGCGTATAAACTGTATATACATCATATAAATTATATGTACTGCTGTATAATTAATTGTACAATTTGATTTTATGTTTTATTTTAATAATTTTGATTGAAAACTGTATAAACTATATTCATATTTTAATAGCTAAAATTTATAGAATCTTAAACTATATTAGTTATAAAGTTACAAATACAAATTTAATTTAATAAATCAATTTAAAATTTATATATAAAATTTGTAATTTATATATATATATATATTTAAAATATATATACCGTATATATCCCGAATAAACTTCTGTATATACAGTTATACACTGTACGGTAGTTAACCGCCCGACCAGCGTATTGCGTATTTTACAACAATTGGTAGAATTTAAAGTTGATGTATAATTATTGAAAAAAAGCTAATGTAAATTATTAGGTTAGGTATGAGAAAAAAGTTTGTATATTAAATTAATAATAGAAATTGAATTGAAGTATTGATATAAAAAATTTCTGATTCTTTTTTATCAAAATAAATAAAAGTATACAGAAATGAGGGAGTCCAAGCGATTCAGGATTCACATTCCTCTCGTCTTGGTAATCAAACTTAGATGCCTTTAAAGCGGCTGCACTGTTCTATATGCCATCCTCTTTCGAAGCGTCTCATAGGGGTAAGTCTTCGCTATTTTGATCTTTTAATCTTCCATGCATTACCTTGTTGAGTCTCTGTTCGCTTTTCTCAAACGTTGTTACTAGTAATGCTAGCTCCTCCATTGTGTATATCTCATATCTCAATATCTTATCATTTGGTTTTGTTTCTTGATAACGTTGTTTGATTGTTTGAGTTTAGGAGCAATCTTCAAGATCAAATGGAGAAGCAACCTGATAAGAAGTTCACTTGGGTGATTAAAAATTTCTCCTCTTTGCAATCCGAGATGTTGGAATCTGATATTTTCGTGGTGGGTCGCTGCAAATGGTAAGAAGAGAAGTTGTTTTCTAATGTTTTCCGGGATATTCTTCTTCATTTTGCTGATTTTTTGTTTCTTACGTTTTTGCTTGCAGGCGTCTTAGGGCCTTTCCCAAGGGAATTGATCATAAGGCTAATAATTTCTCTATGTATCTCACCGTTGCTGATAATGATCTTTTGCCTCCTACATGGATGAGACACGCTAAATTTTCCTTTATTATTGTAAATCAGTTTTCAGATAAACTGTCCCAACGTAAAGGTAATTGTTATCAATGTTTATTTTGATAAGGTCGTATTGAGTTTTCATATTTATGTCCTTGCTTGCTGCGAGATGCTTTAATTGTGAACATTGATGTTATATCTTCTGGAGTATTCTCATTGTTTTGTGTCATGCTTAATTCTTTCTTTTTTGTTGGCATCAGTCTCATATAAGTGTCATGCCTTTATTCAGAAATGCAAACCATGAGATGAAATATGTTTTGTGATTTTTCAGAAACGCAACGATGGTTTGATCAGAATGTTCCTAGCTGGGGATTTTCAGAAATGATTGCCCTTACCAAACTTAATGCCAGAGAGGGATTTCTGGAGAATGGAGAACTCATGGTTGTTGTCAAGGTTTATGTTCTTGAAGTTAAAGGTAGATTTGATACAATATCAGAGGAATCTTCACCAGTAATGGAAACCATAGATGTCAATGGGTTTCAAGTTCTTCCTTCACAGGTCAGAAATTGTATATGATAAATACAAAACTTCTTATTGTCGTTTGGTATAAATAACAACCAGGACAGACGCCATCAAGATGACCCCAAAAAAACTACACATAAAGAATGAAAAGAACAAATAGTTGAAGATATTGTCTTGTATTATATATGCTATGGTTTCTACATTATATCCCATTTTCCACTTTCAGGGAGAATCTGTGAATCGTTTGTTTGAAAGACACCAAGATATTGCATCAAAATTTCGTCCAAAGAATCCATGTCTGAAGACGGCATACATGAATGTCCTTATAAGCTTAACCCAGACGCTGTGTCAATCTCCACAAGAAATCTCAGAGGATGAGCTGACAGATGAATATGCTGCTCTGTCATACCTGACAGATGTAGGGTTTCAGTTGGATTGGTTGGGGAAGAAACTTGATGAAGCTAAGGAAAAGAAAAACAAAGAAAAAGCTTGTTTGGCACAACTTCAAGAAACGGAGGAACAACTACAGCTATTGAAGCAGCAGTGTTCAGACTTGGAAGCTCAAATAGACGAAGTGAAGGCTGAGTTGTCGGCAGCTAGATATCCTCTCTCCTTGTACGATGAAGACGTCTGAAGATTTAAGTTCTTAGGGCACTTAGATTTTTAGGTTCTGCTAGGTGTTGTTGTTTGTTTGCTTGCGTCTTGAATTTTAAAGGATACCTCTTTTAAAGCTAAAAAAAAATACCATTAATTCATTTTAAAATTAGTAATTTCTTGAACATTATGTGACATTTAAAATACCATTAATTCATTTTATAAAATATTAAACTTATACTACAAGTATTTCAGTGAAGGCAATTTGAAATTGTTTGGAAAAAAATAAGCCCAAATAAGTTATTATACATGGACAAATAACAAAGAAAGAATGATAACCATTATGTCTGCAATCCTTTGATTTAAATTTCTATTCATAAAATTTGAATAGTGATAACTTATGCTTCTTTAATCATATATGATAACGGTCGTTTTGTTGAAAAACCGAAGCTAAGTTATCTATGCCTTTTTACATCTTGCTGTTTTTGAAAAACTTATATCTCAACAAAAATTATGTTTACAAAAAAAAAGAAAAAAAAAACAAAAGAATTTTTAGTAGTATAATACCTGGCATTCTTTACACAATTTTACTTCTTTATTCATTATTAGAAGGTTTTTACATTTCTTGTAGATTATTAATATAATTAATTTTTTAATTATGATTTTATATGTTATCGATCATTTTATGTGTTAATATTATTGTTATATTATACCTCTTTTGATTAGGTATGATATAATTCATGTTTCATTCCAATAATTTACGTTATGTTTTGTATTCATTTTTTATTTTCCATCTTATCTGTTTTTATGCATTTTTATATGGAATAATTTGTTTTTTTAACTTATATAATTTATATTTAGTTCATTTTCATTTTATTATATTTTAATTTTCTTTTGATTTATATGAAATATTATCAATTATTTATTTTGTTCATAATTTTAACATATGTGATACACTGAAAAAAATTGATTTAATTCATATTTACAACCTTTAAATTTATTTTTCTTTTTGTTATTTTTTAGACATTTTTGAAAATTGGAAACTCATATTCCTATTCCATTCAGTCTCCATCTATCATGTTTATATTCGAGAGTGACATATTTTGTTGTCTTAAAATTCTCTTTCTTGTCTTATTTCCATTAAGTTATGTCATGATTTATCTTTACTTTTTCATATTACTTTACGTGTTTATTTGATTTTTCCTTTGGTGTTTTACGTAAGTGTACTTTTTTAATTCCTCTTCTTTTTAATTTTCTATTTTATTATTTCTCGTATTAAAATTACATGATGTTAGTCTAATAAGTTTTTATCTTATATTATTATTAAAGTTTTGGGTCCTTTTTTAGGTTTTGAGTCATGTTCTTTTTTTTTTTTAGTTTTCTTTTTCTATTTTCTTTGTTTTGTTTTCTTAATTTATAATTTATATTATGCACTGATTCATTTTCCCTTTATTTATTGACTAAATAAATATAGCATAACAATGTGGATTATTTGAAATGAGTGGATATATAAATGGGTGGATTAAGATGACATATCAATTTTTAGATATCACTTGATGATATGACAACATAAGAAATGAGTACAACTAATTTTATATATTTCGTTTATGCATCCTTTTTTCCCATTTCATATGTTTTTATACATATTTATATGAAATAGTTTTCTATTTTATCTTACATAATTTATATTTAGTTCATTTTCATTCCATTATTTTAATTTTTTTTTAATTTTTATGAAATATTATCAATTATTTATTTTATTAATAATTTTAATATATGTGATGTATTTAAAGAGTTGATTTAACTCATATTTCCAACCTTTAAAAATTGTTTTTCTTTTGTTATTTTTTAGACATGTTTTAAAAATAAAAACTGGTGTTCCTATTCTATTCCGTCTCGACCTATCAAATTTATGTTCGGGATTTTTATTGAGACATAAATGAGACATATTTTATTTTCTTAAAATTTCCTTTCTTATCTTATTCCCATTAAATTATGTCATGATTTTTCATTTCCTTTTTTATATTATTTTATGTATTTTTATGGTTTTTTGGATTTTTATGTAACTGTACTTTTTATTTCTCTTTTTTCGATTTTGTTATTCTCGTATTAGACTCATATGGCGTTAGTCCAATAAGGTTTTGTCTCATATTATTATTTAAGTTTTGAGTCTTTTTTAAGTTTTGAGATATATTCTTTTTTTTTTTTTAGTTTTTTTTTTTTGCCTTTTTGTGTTTTCTTAATTTCTATTGTGCGCTGATTTGTTTTGATTTCAGTTATGTGCTTTTATGGGTTTGATAAACTGATGTAAATATTCTTATTAGGTATGACCAAATAAATGAAACATAAAAATGTGGATTATTTGAAATGAGTGAATATCTAAATAGGTGTATTAAGCTAATATGTAATAATTTTAAAAACCACTTGATGATATAACAGTATTATAAAGGAATATAGATAACTTTATATATGTAGATTTCTATTGTACGCACGCTGATTTATTTTTACTTCATTTTATGGGTTTGATAGACTTAATGTAAATATTTTTATTAGGTATGACAAGATAACTTAAACCTAAAAATGTGGATTGTTTGAAATGAGTGGATATCTAAATAGGTGTATTAAGTTGATATGTAAATTTTTCAAAGATCAATTGATAATGTAGTAGTATTAGAAAGGAATACAAATAACTTTATATAAATAGATTCTATGAAGCAAATTCTTTAAGGGCCAAGTAACTATATATATTCTTCTGGCCATGGGAGTTTCATACAATAGCGATAGATAGGCTGAGAAAGAGACTTTTCTTCTTTTTTTTTTCTTTTTTTTTTCTCAGCCTAATAAGAATATTTAAATGATTTCTCGCTATTGGAAAATAGTCAAGAGCTGAACTGTAACTTGAGAGGTAGATAAATGACAGTGTCCAAGTCACTTGCAGGTTTCTAAAATTCATAATTAGGAAATAGGAATAGCGTATGGGGCTGAAATGATAAATACTTACTGAATTTTTAGCAGAAAAAAGAAGAAGAAAAAGTTGAAGAAAAGATTTCACAGGTGTGTAGGGAGTGTTTTAAGATCATAAACTTTGAAAAAGGTTAAATCTGGTTTTGGCCAAAGAGAATAACACATCAAAAGTGAAGATGACCGATTGAACAGGAGTACTAGAAAATAGACAAGGTAAATGGAGAATCAAATCAACTTCAAAAAGTTCATTATGGAGCCAGACTTGGTGATAAAAAAATGCTAACGTGCTTGGTGTTCTGGTTTGTTTGCGTGTGTCTTAGAGTATGAATATTGCAAGGCTTTTACATAGGTTCTAAAACTAAAAATAATATAAAGTAATAAAAAATAAGAAAGAGAAATAGACAACTCTCGAAAAAATTATGATCACATAACTTATCACTAAAAATTAAAGAACCTTTTTTATAAGTTGTCACTCATCTATAGTTGAATAATTAAAAATAAATTAAAAAATAATTAGATAATTATAATATTTTATTTTTATTTTTTTAGAGACTAATAAGAGCATGACAACCTTCAGACTTGCAAGATAAGGTTCTAATAAATTTTTCATTATTATTTAAGTAATTTTTTATTTAACTAAATAAAAAAATTGCACTAATAGAAATAAGGCAAATGTCATGAAAATTTATAAACATCCTAAATATGGGTTCTAAAATTTTTATGTTTAGAGATTATTTTAATCTTTTTCTCTTTATTTTTCATTCTTTTTATTAAAAAATTGATCAAAACTCTGTATAGAACCTTGCAATAAAAATGCTGTAAGGAAAGGTTTTAGCATTGCGGATGCTCTTAGTTTCTAAATGAGAGTTCTTTTCAGAAGATGAAGAGACGTAAATTATGTGCGATGCTCCTAAATTTTGCATAGAAATGTTTTGTAGCCTCTATTTCTTACCAATAAGATCAAAATTCTATAAAACTAATCTTTTTTTGTTATAAATAGATGTAACTCTTTTGAAAAAAAATATATACACAAAAATGTTTGGTACAACTGAGCAGAAAACATAGCAAAGAGCAGATAAAGCTTAACAAGAACATGAAATAACTATAAGAGATTACTTACATGCAATAATTTGATGGGTTTTTTTTCAAATTGATTGTTAAATTTCAAAAAAAAGAAAATCATTTTTACATATTATATGATACTTTTCAAGTGTTCAGTGCAAAAAAAAAAAAAAAAAATTGCTTTCTAAAGAATTTTAGACTCGGACACAAAACCAAAAAATTAAACTGTCTTCTAGCTTCTTGTCCCCAGCAGCTCTTGCCGTTCTGAGACGATTGCGAATAGTTTTATCTATAAGCTTGATCAGACGAGAAGGAGGTGAGGGTTTTTCTCCATGCTTCCTCAAAATTTCTTTCTCTCTAAACTCCATAGACAGCAGCTTAGAAGACATCCTTCATTAGGAACTCTTCTTTATAATCCAGTGTAGCATTCAGAAGAAAGGCGATAATGTCAGACCAAGACGTTGTGAAACTGGTCTTCATTATCCCTCGTGTAAGGCTTTCCCATACCTCTGTAGCATATGAACACACACAAAAATATGTGATTTCGAGATTCAAGTGATTGATTGCACAGCACACGTTGAGAATTTGTAGTCCGGTTCCAGTTTTGTGTCCTATAACCAGTTGACAACCTGTTTTGAAGGACAAGCCATGTGAGAAAGGTGTATTTTATGATGGGAATCAAATACACTGTGCCCATGGTTGCTTTTAGCCATAGTTACTCAGTGAGGTTGACCACCGATGGTGCAGGTTCAATCGATCGTCGTCTTTGAGTAGGAAAGAGTGAATCAATTCGCAGGTGGCTGAGGCGATCAATAGAATCCGTGATCTAAAGATGGACGATTGTGCCGGTCTTTTTCTTTCTCCAAATACTGTAAACAGTAGCTTGGAAAGCAAGATTGAGGAACAGAGCTTGTCTATTGCAAGCTAATGATCTAATGGTGATATCCCAAATTTGGGTTTATTCTCCAACCCAAAAGATCAGAGCATAGCCAATTCTAAATCGTAAAGGAGCAAGAGCAAGCGAAAAATAGGCGATCTCTTGTTTCATCTATCTCACCGCAAAGAAGGCAAGGGTGAAACATCCTTGCATTCTTGAACCTGTCTAGCTTGTCATGAAGCGCTAGCCAGGATATAAAGGCGTGATGAGGGATACAATGAGGAAACCAGACAAACTTATTCCACCAGACAACCATATTGGTCATGCTTTGCTATCCAATATCGGATGCTAGTGAATTAATCATTACAGAGTTTTGATTATAGTTTGAGGAGACGTATCATCATCAGTTACGAGAACAGCTTTTGTATTATTTATCGCCCCAGTGCAATCTTTTGTGTATACTCCAGATATACAGCACAAAATGGCGACACTATACAAAACTGAGAAGAGGGATGAGATGGTGAACGAGGTCTATAGGATTATAGGAAATTCAGGTTATTAATGAAGTGATTTGTTGGGTTCCTCCATGTCTCAACGATCCTTCAAACTCGCAAATCCAGTTTATTAAATCCCCCGAAGACTGAAGTGTGAAGAAAAGGGAGCTTTATTTGACTACTGAATTACTAAACCAATCAAAGTCTCGATCGTTAACAGAAACCGAGGTGCGGTGTGATCACGCATCATACGAATATGCTTGGCGATTCATGTTTGATTTTTTGATAATTTTCCAAATACAAAGAACTGGTAAGATTAGATGAAAACATGAAGTCATAAACTTGCATAAATCCAAGTGTCAAAAAGAAAATCAAGAAAAAAGAGCAACAAACTTTTACAAAGACATTAGACTCTCAATGTGATTCGGGAAAACATTGAGCTGATATCTAGATTGGTCATCTGCAATTCCTTCAAATTGTAATCTTCTACAGCATATTCTCACTGGATCATAGAATAAGATAAAAGAAAATTTATGAAACCCATATATAGGTACATAAATAAACTCACCAGCATGAGTAGAACCTTTTAGTATGAAAAGATCGTTTAAAGATGAATCAAATAGTTGTCGAGACACACTCAGAAACCAGTGACATAAAGGTGAAAGAAAGTCTTGAAACGACCACTTGTGTTTCTCTGCATCCTCCAAAATCCACAATCTTGTTCTATTATTGAATCCAGCACCAGCACAAGCTAACTTCCCGTCATAAGTTATGAGGTCATCCCAATACTTAATACCAGATGGTCCATTTATCACATGGAATTTTTCAGATCTGACATCAAAGCTCATTATAACCCAACCACGAGTCTCATCGCGTTTCCAAGCTGTATAATATATCACCCCATTGATGCATCGCCCAGTAGTTTCCGAGGAATCACGATGCTTATGGTAAGTTTTGACCGTTCTCCATGAGTCTTGACCTGATCCCAATGTAAAAACTCGGCAGACATAGCAATTTTTTTTATAGGGAACGCACACTACTTTGTGTTTACCTTCGATTGGATCATATCCAAAAAACAGGCTATATCTACGTTGGCGTGAGCCAAACTTGGGATCGGGTAAAGTTAAGAACTGTCTCGTGCTAGGGTTCCAAACTACTGGATTTCGTGAGTCTATAAAAATCAAGCCGTGGACAGATTCTGTATGGGGGAAGTATCCTGGGAATTCCATGCGATAACCTGTTTGAATATGCTGAGAAGAAGAGTAAGGCATGTTCGAATTCTGATGAGTATGTTGCGGAATCGAGGAAACAAACATATTGTCATCTTTCTCTAAGCAGAGTAGAAGACTCGGCTGTGTTAAGGACCGAGTTTGGAACGACTTGATGAAACATGGATCGGTGGTGATTGATGACCAAAGCTTAGACACGCAACGAAACCTCCTAACGGATTTCGCAGGCAGCCGTAAGAGTATCTCTGAGGTTAGATCGATAGGCAAAGACCAATTTGACGACTGTTGCTCCATCTTAGGTCAAAGTCTCAAAAACCCTAATAAAATCTGATGTGGCTGCGTTTGTTACGACGCTTTTTTTATTATTATAAAGAAATAACGAAGGACATTCACGGAATATAGAAAATAAGAAACCGTGACCAATACCCTTCGGTTTGGTTGGGTATATTTTATATTTATTAATGTCTTGATTTGTTTTTTACTAAAAATATATTTTTTAATTCAAGAATAAGAGAGAGCGGTTTGTTTGTAAGAAGGGGAGGTAAGGGGCTAAGGGCAACATTATTGGAAGTTCTTTCCAATAGTCTCTAAAAACAATATATAATGTAAAATATTATTAAATATTTGTTTATTATGAGAGAGTCTCTAAAATCTTGGAATAATAACTCAAAATCTTTCATTAGAAAAACTTTGGATTATTATTTCAAGTTGTAAGAGACTCTTTCGTAATAAAACAAATAATATATAATATTTTATTATAATTTTAAAAGTTAAGAGATTACGGAAATAACCTCTCAATAATCATGCTCTAAATGATCAATAAGCAGCAATTATAGTGTTTGAACAGCCTCAAAAATAAAGGATTTGGACACATTAATACGAAGCCCTGATCCAAGAGCAAGATCTGGTACCATACCTTTCGAAAGCACAATCTTGAGTCGATTTGACTAACGATTTCCATATAACTTTATACAGCATGAATGCATGATGTAGCATGAAATAGGCCTATAAAGTCTAATTGTTTGTGTATCAACTTTTTTGCAGCTAAATAAAGCGTAGTAGCATTTACTCCATAAGCCATGAAGCCATTGGTGAAGAAAAAGTGGACAGAGACAACAAAATTAGAGCCTAAAATAGGCCAAGACCCGACATTTTGTTAGAAGGCATATAATGCTTGTAATTTCCTCTGCTCTACTTTACACAGTCGTTGGCTTCTGTGACTGTTGTACAGCAGCTCCGTTAGCACCGGTCTCTTTCATATCTTTAGTTATGCGTTTGTTCCTTTCTTTAATTACATTTTCAGTCTTTGCCTATTTTGGCATTGATAGATCTTTATGTTGAAGTGGGGGTGTTCTGTCATGCTAAAAGCTTTATGTGGTAAAGATGTTAACACTGCAGACCCGGCTCAAAAAAATAAATGGACCCTATGCTATATTAGATTTTTTTTCTCTACATTATAGTTAAATTGAAAATTAGACCCTTAATTTATAAATTTTTTAAAATTTAAGACCCCAAAATAGTAAATAAATTTTATTCAAAAATTTAGGACCCTATGCATTTACACTCTCAGCACACCCTTAGAGCCGACACTGTAACACCGGATTTGTTGATCATTGGTGCAAATGCTTCTAATCGCGTCTTTCTAGTTGATGCTGTTTTGGATCTTGTCTTTTTGCCGTTTTGGTTTCCACTTTCTTCTTTACAGTCTATTTAACGAGATATATGGCTGTCTCATCTCATTTTAAACTGGTGATTTAATATATATTGATTGGTAACCTGCAGAACGGCGAAATTGTATTTTTAAATGCAATTCTACAAGTATTTTATCAATTAAAAAAATAAAAAATTAAAACGGTGGAAAAAAGTACAAAAAAAAAATATATTTCACTGAAAAGCGAGTATTAAATAGCTTAACGTAATTGATCATTCCGTAAACGCAATTCCATCATTCCGTACGTTACCAATCAAAGCTATAAGCTTAGTATTTGGTATCTAAACTTGCAAAGGTTCTTTTACTTCGACGGTTTTTGTTTTGAACACTTACTAGTCTGATCTTCTGTCGGGGTTCGTTCTGATTTCGGAGTCATTCAGATGGTGAGGCCTCACTTCGGATACAACTAGCTTTATTGAGATACAAAAAAATCGGTTCTTTCTGGTCAGGTTATGAGGTTTTGGTTCTGTGGAATGTGTATGTATGTTTCAAGAGGTTGTTTTTTTTGTTCGGTGGATGGTGGATGATAGCGATAAATCTAGTTCTTAAGTTTTGGGAGTATCCAAAACTTGTAGTTTTAGTATGTTATTTCCAGTTTAGGTCTAATTTGAATTATTTTAGTTTTAGTTTGTGGGTTTTTGTTTTTGTTTTGTAGAGTTTTGATCCTAGAAAAACTATGTATTTTACTGGCTTTGTTTTAAGAGATATTTGTTTTTCTTTTTGTCCGCTCTACTTCTTTGTTGAGCTATTGTAAAATTATTGATTTTAAACTTAATGAAAAATTAAATGACAACAAACAAAAATTGAGATTAGATACGCATGAGGCAAGATATGATTACCAAAGTGGTATAAAAAAATAAGTAACTTTTGAAAACAAAAACGAACCATAATGCTACATGTAAAGTTGAAAACTTTGGAATCATCATCATATTTTGGTCAAACCCATGCCCAGATTTCTGTATCGAAGCCCAAAAGGTTATTGTAGTCTAATCGTTAGCAAAAAGAAAGTATTTGGATTAACACACCAAAAAAATCACTATCTCCCCTAAAATAGTGGGCACCGAACAAATATCCAAAGTTTTAAAAGTATTAGTAATGTGTTCCGTTCCATCCAGATCAATAATTTTTTGATATAATCCATTTTATAAGCTTTTGAATATTCGATGATTAAATATCCAATCTACTCCGTAAAAAATAAAATAAAAATAAAAAATTTAAAATTAATAAAAAATTAGAAATTTAATATAAAATAACAATATTTTATTATAAAAGTATTTTAATTTATTTCTTAAATTTTAATAACTAAATAATTAATTAAATGAATAAAATTTGCATAAAAATAGAATAATTATATAATTATATATATATATATGTATATTGGAACGGATCGGATATCCGTCTTTTAGAATTTTAGTATTGGTGATTTGCTTCATTTTTTACGGTTATTGAATTTTATTATTTGCTTTACTTTGTAAAATTATGGATATTCGGATTTTTCGGATCGAATCGAAATAGATAATGAATTGGATCAAATTTAACGGATATTTTGTCCACTCCTAATTTTATGGGAATCATATATTTTAAAGCTTTGAAATATTGTTCAATCATATTTTACAAGTTATTTCTCTATTTTTTTTATTGATACTTACTGTCATAGATTTAGGGTATGACTGGTAACCAGAGAATGATAGGGAATAATGAATTTCTTCTCATTCCATAAAATATTTACCATTCATAAGTAATATTTATTACATATGATTCCCTCTTATTCTTTTTTTTTTTTTGCAGAGAATTATAGAATAAAAATATTCTTTATCAAAATTGGGAAGGAACAATAAAGGTGTAACTGGTGACCTTAAAAAATAACAGGAATAAAGAGGAAAAGAATGAAAAGAAATAAAATAATAAGAATCAATTGGAAAATTTGATACTTATT
This sequence comes from Sisymbrium altissimum, assembly GCA_900406495.1. Lineage (NCBI taxonomy): Eukaryota > Viridiplantae > Streptophyta > Magnoliopsida > Brassicales > Brassicaceae > Sisymbrium > Sisymbrium altissimum. Next base: position 26,071 of record OVBI01001785.1, read on the forward strand.
GTTCCTTTCCAAATTTGATGAGTAATTATTTTACTCTATAATTCTCTGCAAAAAAAGGAATGAGGAGGAATGAGATGTAATAAAATTTACTTGTGAATGGTGTAATTGTTTAGGAATGAAAAGGAATTAGTTGTTCCTTTTAATTCCTTTGGTCACCAGTCACACCCTAAGTAACAAATATTACTTTTATTCATTTTCATTCTTTTTTTTCCGTTCTCATTATTCCTTAAGTGGTCACCATTCAAAGCTTTAGTTTAGTTTCCATAACTAGAGAACTTGTTCATTATACTGCATGATAAAAGAATAACATTGCCAATTGATGATTACCTAATACAATAGCTAAACGAAAGGTAAACAAAGGATACATAGAAGTAAAATATCACTTTAAATAGGTAAAGTTGTGGAAAAGTTCTCTAAACTTGATATGGATAGTTCTATAAGATAATACGAAGCTTTAGATTGCAGAGACACATACAGTGACTTAAGATCCGCGATGGAAACTACAGCAAATGCACAATTGACAACCACTAGAGTAGCTACAGAAACAAAGGCCACAATGCACCAAATTGCTGAGCTTTTTTGATTAGAAAGACTGAAGTCTCTCTAATCTTCAGAATATTTATCCCTACATTAAAACTACATAAAGCATACAAGGCAGGTGGAAACAAGAGTTAAACAATCTCTATAAAAAAAATGGACAATAAGTTTTTAGTACAACCCGATTCATAAAAAAATGGATATATCATAGATTAAACCAAACTATTATAAAGAATTAGATATCAACCTTAATAATCCAGAAACAGGACTACATAGATGCATAATGCAGTAAATGGTTGCACAATGGTGAAAGGCATACCACTAGAAAGCATAAAGATGTAATAAAAGAGTAAAATAGCTACATCTAGGATGGAATTTGATAGGTTCAGGCGACCAACCTGGAAAAGCATAAAAAGAAAAAGTATAGAGATGACAGTGAAGCATAGAAAGCTCGAAATATTAATGCTAATGCAACAAACTGCAGAACAAGAGGCAGAGATGGATCAACAAGGAAGAGATCTTGTTGATCTGGTGGCTCTAATAGAAGAGAACTGGTGGAAGGAGTAGCCATGAAAAAGATCCAACAGAAGCAAGCCATTATATCGCCTAGATTGTTGAGAGGCAGAGTCGGTGGTAGCTGTGGAGATAGTTGAACCTGGGGAGCTGTGCGAGGGTGAACAAGGTGGTGGCAAGAGGTGAGAGAGTGGTGAAGACTAGCGAAAGACTAAGTAGAATTGCAAGATAACAGTGCTTTAGAGACAAATGAGACATCGGAAAATTGAAGAAGAGAAGCAACATAAAAGAAGAAGAAATCAAGAAAATAAGATTTCGCCATCTATAAACTCATGGTCAGAGACTAGAGTAAGGGCGACACAAACCAGATGAACAGCAGTTGTTGAAGAGGTTTTAGAGGCAGCATCAACTAGAGGAGAAGGAAATCAAAAGATTTTTGATGCAACGTCTTAAGAGATGGGCCAAGAATCAAAGATTTTAGGACGAATTCTTTACACCAATTTTTTAATATTTGAAAGTTGATATTATTTGTAAAAACTTATGTGAATTCTATTTTTTTAATTTAATTTTTCTTTTATTTTTAATAATTTATTTACAAAATTTATTAGAATTCATTTCAAATAAGTATGAATTTTAATAAAATTTAAATCCAACTACAATGTATTTTTATTCAACTAATCATTTTAAGAATATTTAAAATTCAAAGTTGTTAATCTTATAATTGTAAATCAGGCATAACATATTTTAAAGTTTAATTAATTTTATTTAGTTAAATGTTAACATATTTTACTAAAATCCAGTGTTATTTATAACTTTAAATAGTTTTATTTGAAATATATTTCCATAGATTTTTATGAGTAAATTATTTAAAATATAAATTCCAATATATACTGAATTGTTTTTGAAATGGGCACACATAAATTCCTAGAAATGAAACCAACTTTCAAACCTTGAAGATTGTAAACTCTCTACAGAAATATAACTTAAAATCCATGTTTGAATATTATTTGTTGGTTTTCAACTTTCTAATTTATCCATATATATATTGAGATTAAATTAATAGAATGCGAATCTTAATTAAGGTGATAGAAAGAGTGAAGTCTGATATTCCAACTAATTCGTAGAAGTGTGAAAAACAAAAATTAAACGTTTAACTTTGAGAGTTTCTCTCTCTTCTCTTTTTCGTATCTTTCAGAGAGAGAAACTACTTTTTTTGTTTGTCTATATCTTCCGATCTATGATCGGATTTCTCTTCCAGT
>OVBI01001786.1:0-28379 GCA_900406495.1 Sisymbrium altissimum
CTTCATCACTCCAACTTAATACTTTATTCTTCCCATTTTCTTTTTTCAGCTTCTCCTCTATAACCTCTACTTGCCTGATAAAGTCAGCATCATCATCATCCAAGGCAAAAGATTGAGTTTTGGATCCAGCTGTCGCAACATAACCCACCTTCTCAGATTCGCATGGCTCGACCGTTTTGTCCCTCCGCTTCATCACTGGTGTGACATAACCTCCCTCAGCCTCAAATAGACAACTTGGTGTGCGTTTGTAAATTTCTTCAAACGTAACAAACAAGTTCATTGAAGAGTTCACCCTCATATGCCTGAAAAAGAACACAATTCCTCCGTCGTTCGTCAGCAGCACTGGCGGTGTCTTTATTCCCGTAACCAATTCTTTGGTATTCGGAGGCCAATAACTCAAGGAGACCCCAACACCTCCATCGTTTTCTCCATAAAACTCGTTCGCAACCCTTTTCTTCAAATCTTCTAACCGAATTCCTTCAGACACAACAATAACTCTGGACAAACGCTGTTTATGCATATGGAAAACCCACTCTCCATTTGGTTTACAGTTCCAATCTCCGCAAATGACCATAACATGGTCGGACATTTTCGACTGCATTAAAACAAAATCGAAGCTAAGGATATCACAGCAAAGAAGCTGAAGCAACCAAATCCATATTTGAAAGAAAAGGCGAGGAGCCATGTACCTTCGACGTATCGCCAAGAACAGAGGTTTTCTAGACGACGATAAGATGATTTTCCCCCCTTTTCTCTCAAATACAACGCCCCAATAAAGCTGATAATTTCGTAAATCTACCACAACTAATCGTGTCCGTTCGTTTCATATATCATTTAATGAAAAAGCAACGGCTGTGATGTATTAGAACTTAACCAAATTAGAACTGAATAGCAGAAGACAATTGGAAGGGCAAATTCGGGTTGAAAGTGGTCTAAGACAGGCCCAAAGTGTGTCTAAGTGAATAAGTGTTCTCAGGTGTAATTAGTTAGTCAATAAGTGCTCCACAGCGTAAATAACTCGAATTTATATCAATCTATAAAACTCGAATTTTAACTCGTAAATAACTCGAATTCATATAGAATCCACAAATTTTTAAAAATCTATAAAATTTTAGAATTCAGAAACTCTCCGTAAATTACCAACTAATTTAGTAATCTGTTTCTTTTTAGTATCATTCTAGTAATTTATCAACTCTCCAAAATCATTATAATAATTTAGTAATTACTTAAATTATCACCAAAATTTTTAGTAAGTATCTCAATATAGAATGCATACTTTGATTAGGGACTGCATTCAAGGTCATCTATGATTCTGTTTTGTAAGGTGTATATTCTGTTATTTATGATAAAATTGAAAACAAAAGATATTTTTGTTGAATTAAATGACTAAACATAATGCATCAATATCTTTTGACATAAGACCACAGTAATCTACAAATATTTTGGTACCCGTTTGAGAATTTATAGAAGTACAGATGAATATTCTAAGTGGGATAGTAATCCAGATTAATTCACAGTGCTATGGCCAATAATTGAAAGTTTTGGCATAAGCTACCAAATGTTTTGCTATGTTCACTGTCAATCTGTCATCACTGGTATTTATTTGAATGGATTCGGACATTCTATTCAATTTCTCGTCATACGTTACATGTTGAGGACATGTTTACCTATCCTAATTGACAGATTTTGGGCCCAAAGGCCCATTACCAACGGACAGATTTCAGACATGCCCGCCCACCACGTACGAAGTCTGTGTTTTGTTTCGTTCCCGTCTCTGTCTGCATGATTTGATATTTTAGGTAAGCTTTAGACCACCTCCATATCGACCAGTATATCATTGAATCTTATATATATATATATTCCATGTCTTCGTCAACTCATGCTTTAACATATTATTAAATTGTATAGGTTTAATTTCAAAAAAAGAATTGCATAGTTTCCAAACATATCTCTTATATGTTATTTTAGGATTCATCTCATTTTGGAATTCCTAATATTTTCAAATATCCTCTAGAAAATAAATTTATAGTCAAATATTACAAAAACACTTATAACATTATAGATTTCGGAGTTTAGTTTAATTTGGTTTTAGTATAAGATTCTTCAGTTATAAAAAATGCATGGACGGTCAATTTTACATGCATGTCAACATACTTTTTCTAAATTATATTTTTTTCATAACACCTTAATTAGCTGATTTATATATTTTTAGTTAATATAGAAAATGAAGAAGAAAGAAGTTTGAAGGAAATGGGGAGCAGACGTGAGACCAGGGGGGAGATGGTTCATAGAGTAGAGAAATATGCTTTGAGTTTGAGACCTCACATTTAATTTCCTGCCACGAGAACACCTTCCATGCGCCACATAAATGACACAATCCCCTCTATTTTTAAACTCATTTTAAAATTTAAATGTAATATGACTTTGCGTTCGCTGTATAAAATTATATGATAGTATATGGTATACTTATATATGTGACCTTAAAACGTACACGTATCACTTGTGCATACATATGAAACCCTAGCTCAGAATAAAAATGTATAAATTTGTGTCTCTTCTTTCTTCATAGAAGACAGTGAAACCCCTCTATAGCCCGACCTTTTCGCAAGGGCCAAACCGCAAAATCTTTCGTATCTTTATTTTTTTTATTTTTCGTTGTCATATTTTCTGACATAAACGAACAGACGAGTATTTTATTATGTCAACAACGTATGTGTAGAAGTTTGGCTGCCTAAAATTTTATTGGATAATCATTTTTTCATGTGGAGAAATTCAAAACTAGTCCACTTATAACCTTCAAATGAAGAGACCCCACCAAGTATGTATATTTTTGATAGATATTTGAACTTTAATCTATATGTTCAATATTTAATTAAGCTTTTGCTTTGCATATATTTAGAGAAACTATACGCGCATTATGAAACTATATATGGTGTTTGATAAAATTCCTAACAATATGACACGAACATATTTGATGGTTACTTCGAGAAATGAGGGACATAATGTTAGTTACATTGGATGTTTGAATCATTAAAATGAATTTATAGCTTTTGTTTGATACATATTTCTCTGAATATCTTATAAACTGTTGTCGTGTTGATCCAGGAGAAACCCAAATTCCCAGGACATTGGAAGTCTAGATTCATTAGCTGCTTCTCCTCTTCGTGGCGAATTTTCTCCATGTCACGTGGCTTCCTCTAAACTTACAAAGAGACAAAGATTTCATTTCAAATAAGTATTAACTACTTTATATCTAGCGTTTATAATATATAGAAATGCTAAAGAGCCACAATGGGAGTTCGAAGAGGCAGGCAAAATAGCATATGAGTCGTTTACATATAGACATATAGTCCTCTTAGTCCAGATGCAGTCTAGAACAGTCTATGGAGCATGAGGTCGAACAAGTTTAGAACACGTGTGCCGACACGTGTTACATCCAAGAGAGAAGTATATAATCTGTTGTGTTATATGTTTATTATAATAGAGGATTTCAATGTTGTTTACGTGTTCCGTTATGAATGTAGTCTCATGTATGTATACATGCAGTGGATGCATGAGACATTCTCTTTTCTTTTTAATATATTTTTCTTTTGTTTTCACCATTTGCTCGATATCATGTGTTTGTTCCATTATTTTCCACGTAATACAATCGAAACTATATCAAACAAATTCAGAGTAAAAGTTTCATAATTTTTCACATACATATATAAATAATTAAATTGACATTGTGTTCATATAGTTAAATTCCAAAGTTATAAATTATCAAAATCGAACTACATGCTATCCATGATACAAGAATTTCTTTTAATTACTTTTTTAAATAAGGTTTGAATAATAAAAAATGAAAAATAACATAATAGTCGTAAAATACTATAGAAGAAAATTAGTGGAATCGAATTTTTCTTAGACCGCAAGTCCATGAAATTACGGAGAAAGCTGACGCCACCAACAAAGAAACACTCCCTTTTTGACTTTCTCCACACAACGATCCTAATTTACAATATTATGACATTTTAAAATTTATTATATATATTTAGTTATAATAAAATAGCTTATGAGGCAGTCAAAGCAGCAGACACATCTGCCAACAAATATGGATTCTGTTGGTCTGAAACACCAGAAACCCTCTTCACTGAGACGTCATGTGTTATCTCCGCGATCTTTGACATGGAGAGTAAATATTTTTCTTTAATTATCTCAAAATACCAAAAAAAAAGTTCGTTGTTTTTAGTACTTCTAAAAGCTAGACTGTAGATAAAATTTTGTTTTTAGTACTTCTAAAAATCAGACTGCAGATAAACAATTACATAAATGTTTGTTTTAGTACTTCTAAAAAAAAAAAAAATGTAGATATTAATTATGAAAATTATAATTTACGATTTTTTTGTTTAAAACCGTTATGTGAATTGCCATGTGTCAGATGCTGGAGAGAGTAAGCCTCTTTTCATATAATCTTAACATTGTGTTGACAAGCATGATAGCCCTATTGTTTTACCTATTAGTGTCGGGCAAATCTTCAATGGAAAAGCTTTAAAGGTTGGTTAAACCAAAAATAAATAAAATGTTGGACAAAAATTGATAAAATTTGAGTTACTTAAGGCCCAAGAAATATGGTGTGTCTTTTTCTAATTAGATGAAAGATTATGATGTTTGGTGGCTCATAAATGAGCCTGTTAAGTTGGCAGAATCAACGGACCTGCTAAATTAGAAGATGAAAGCTGAATCAACGGACCTGCTAAATTAGAAGATGAAAGCTTCTACATAATTAGCAGTGACAACAGACTTACCAAATTAACAAACAATGAATCTGTAAAACTAGCCACAATGGACATGCAAAATGGTTCATGATGTTCAGAAAAAAGATGGTCCGTACGTCAATGAAAATGCACGTAATTGAACCCAATGGAGTTGCGCTATGTTGAGCACGTGCTATTTTGGAAACGGTAAAATATTTCTCAACTAATAGTGTCATACATTTACTGTTTATAACATTAATACTGAATTTTACGGTCGAAATTAATATGTAAGATGTTTGAAATAGTACCTACATTTGGTGAGTAAGAAAAAAAAGAATGGAAATACATGGTGTAAAAATGTCTTACGTCAGAGATACATTCATTGCATGAGTGGTTTAATCCAAATTGAGGTTACTATTTTTTTCGTCCACAATTATTAGTTAAGGACTTACGTTTACTGTTTGTATTTCACGTCCATTCAGTCCATCATCTTCGATGTGGATATCACGTGAACAGTCCTACGACTTGTAACATTTTAAATTGAAGCTCGTTTCAATTCCTCGATCCAGTAATTGCTACTTGCCCAACATTTTTCTCAAATAAGTTCAAGCTAGGCTCCGGGATCGATTAAAAAAGTTTACAAAATAAATATATCATATCTAATTTAAATATCATAAAACAAATAGTTTCAAACAAATTTTGTAATAAAAAATAACACAACTTTTAATATTTAAAATCGTTTCTCAAAACATCATCTCATCTATGATAAAACGTAAAAGATACTAATATTTACTGTGATAAAGTATACACACAAGTTAGAGATTTGATGTATTCAATCTCATTAAATCATTGAATCGAATAATGGATAATTCTGTCGACCCACAATCCAAAACGAATATAAAAAAGTTGAAGTCACATGGACGGCGTTTTCTTCTTGGAAAAGAGTAAACTTAAAAAACAGAGCACTGATATTCTACAGCCGAGATGTTAGAATGCTTCCTTAATTCGCAGGTCGTGATGCTTACACCATTTCTTTCACGAAGAAGACTTTGACTCAATGATTCACATTTCCAATTGAAACTGTTAGTATCAGGTCATTCGGCCATAAATTAATTTCGGTATTACTATATATATGTAAGGGTCCTAAGGGATAGATAAAAGAGTTACTTAGTTTGGATGAATTTGATAAAATAAATGCCACGAAGTTGAACCACATATGTGTAGACCTAAGGGCTCACCTTCTTCAAAAGAGATTGTTTTGGATATATTTATTTTAAATGGTATTTGTATATTTTGTAATTACGTTGCACTACTGTTGATATAACGTAAGTATATTAATTAAATTCTTAAATTTGTGAACAAACTTCTAACAATTCACTTATACTGGAAGGGATAATAACACATATCTATATAGCTAATATTTTTCCGAGAAAAAAAATCCATACTGATTAGATAAAGTTTTGTGTTTTGGATGAAAAAAAACCATCCTAGCTTCCAAAACACATTTATTTTGCTATGAAGTACCATCAACGGGACAACTTGTTATGTTGTTTTTCATTTAGAAGAAAGGGCGGAACAATATATTGGACAGTGACAACTGAAAGTTCATCTTTTGAACAAAAAGGTAACCAATGAATTATGGTCCTTACTCACACACACAATGGTCGGCACAAACTGTCCTCGCATAGAGACAGCTATTTCGACTGCCTTACTCTTCAAGTCGTTGTAAATATGTTGATTTTTGCAACAATCTGCTTTTTCTTCATTAATGATTTTTGTTTTGAGGGTCCATCGGCTATATGATCATTTTGGCAATGTGATATTTTTATATAAAAGAAATATAGTTTCTTTGGCAAAAATCTATGGCGTGATGGTCTAGACCTGTACATTATCCTGTTTTTGGTGAATTTGATTGAACTAGTAAAAAGTAAAAGAAAAAAAAAACAGATTAAAGCAAATAGGAGTAACTTTTTCAGAAACATTTAAAAAGAATTTTGATGTGAATTTTTTTTGGTTAACACAATTAATATTTATAAACGATTAATTTGATGTTTTTTGGGTGGTAAACTATATTGCTTTTAAATATATTTTTATTATTGCAGGAATTATGTTTATTAATTTATTTTGTTACGGGTTTTACGTTATGTTGAATAAATTTTCCAAACTAATAAATCAGTACAGTTAATCTTTACTAAATTACGGTATTTTGCCACATTTCTTACAATTTTCTTTAACATCACCGTTCTGTCACTAACAATTTTCACCTTAATAATTTACTTTAACGATGTTTGTTCCGACGAGACAACAATGACACAAAGCCACGTAATTGTCACAGTCCACCAATCACACTCACTTTCAGTCTTCTGTCTTTTGCTTGCCATGAGATTTTATCATTTCAGTTTTGTCTTAAATTTTCGTTGAGCACGAAATACTTAAAAAATATTTACGGCCAAACTATTATATCTAATATATCTTCAAAGATTTTACAAAATTTACAGGGGAAAGGAATTGATCATTACTAATTTAATTAACAAAGTTAATCAACTTTAAAATTGATACACCAGAAAAAGAAATGCAACAGAAAGCAGCTGAGCTCGCAAAACTTCTACTTACACTAGCTCCTAGCTGGCTTCCACCGCGCCGCTTAAAAAAATGTATATATATCTTCTAATAACAGAAAAATACTAAAATCTGCCTATGCACACTAAACCAACCATGACCGGTTTCGGTTTACTACATATTAAGCCTGGTTTAACATATCAGCCGAATTCACGAACGTGCCGTGAAAACCATACGGTACTCTTGACGGTAATTGAACGGTTGCTTCCAGTTCCAACGTAACGGCGTTAACAATCTGAAGCTCCGATTTCCAGCTCTCCTCGTCGTGAACAAACGACATAATGTAACCGTCATCTTCTCCGTCAGATTTTAACCCTCTGGGTAAGAAAAAAGGTTCACCTCCATATTTTTTACCGCCGTAGAAATGGTTTTTAACTTCTCCAGTGGAAAGATCCACTTTAGCGAATCCGGATACTTTAGGCCACGGCTCGGCTATGGCTAGGTACGCGTACCGGGTTTTCCTCCCGAGAAGATTCCGGTTTACCATACCAGCTTCAAGATTCATCTGAACCGAACCGGGAATTATTGTTCTTCGTGTGGATTTTCCGGTTTTTAGATTTAACCGGATTTCAGACAAAACACTGTTCAGCTGTTCATCACACTCGTTGAAGATCGAATCCGCCGGAGTCATACAAGATCCGATCACAACAACCTCATCAGTCTCCGGCGACTCCCAAGCGTTCCACAGGTGGAAACAGAAAGTGTCCGGCGACTCTATCCAGATCATCTCCGACGCGTCCTCTGCGTTTTTCGGCAAAATTCCAAACCGGGAAACTTTCTCTTCGTCGTACTTAACCGGAGACTTCCCAAGAAACATGTCGGAGAGCTTAAACACAACTTGTTGGTCAGGAATCACGACGAAATTCTCTGTGATGGCGAAGTCGTGCATCATCGTCGGGCTCGCTAAGGGAATCTCAACGTCAGGCGACTTCTCTCCTTCCGGAGAGATTCTGAAGTACTTCAAGTACGGTTTCTTGACGACGTCGTAGCTCAACGCGAAGAGCTCCTTCGTGTCAGGGTCGATTTTCGGGTGAGCGATCATGGCGGAGTTTAACTGTCCGTCGAAGTCGAATCTTCCGACAGTCTCGAGGTCGCCATTGTCAGTGACACGAACTTGGTAAGGAAGATCATCTTCAGACATAGCTAACAACCGGTCGTGGAAGTAAACCAAACCGGCGTTAGCAACTCCTGTTCCGTTACGGTGGTTTAATAAACCGCATAAACCACGTGCGTAAAATAGCATCAACCGTGCTACACCGGAGTGACCATGTAGCTCGCCTATGGCTTTAGGGAAAATCGGAGAACCGAGGCGTTTCTCCTGAACCAGTCTCTCGGTTTCCGTAAACCGGCACGAGTAACTCGCGTCTCCGTTGTTGAGTTTAACGGCGTGAACCATTCCATCTCCGTCGAAGAGGTGATGGCCAGCGACTGGCTCGAAGAGTGGGTTAGCGCCGTTACGTAGGTAAACGCCGTCAATGCAGTCAGGGATTTTTCCGGTGACGGAGAGAGATGATTTAACGGATTGTTCGGGTACCGGAGCGTAGTTACCGGAGATCTGATGGCGAGGGTCGACGGTTTTAGGGAGAGGCTGAGAACGCTCGCGAGAGAGCAATGCGGACTCGGCGAAGTCAAAAGCGGCGGACGCGGCGCGTTGGAGAGGGTTCCAATGAGAAGTGTCCTTTTCAGGGATTATGGGGTTTGGAGAAGGGTAGTTTGGGAAATTCAGTAAAGCCGGAGAGTCTGTGACGGAGTTTGTCGAGAATTTACGGCGTCTTGGATTAGTGTTGGTGAAACTAACGGAGGATGACGGCGAAGGAGCGTCGAGATCAGATGGAGCAAAGGAGAGATTTAGTTTGGTTGCGTTTGGTGATAATACGTAAGAGCAAGCCATGGGGAGGGGAGAAAGAGAGAGTGAGTTCAAAATGTGAAATGAGGAGATGTTGAGAAATGGAGAGAGAGAGAGTTTGAGTATATATAGACTTTCTTTTGAGGTTGGACTGAGAACTCAATTATAATATTACTCTTTTTTTCCACATATAATAATAAGGAAAAGAAATGCATATAAAAATTAATATTTATTTTTTATATCCAGTTTTATTTGACTCCAACTGAGTAGATATTTTTTAGACCAATCAGTTCTTCCGACTTATAATTACATTTTTTCTTTTAGATGAATCAAGAGTTTACATACTGCATATAATTAAGAGTCTTCATGGTAAATTACTACTCAGTTATTACTTATCAAAACTATCCGGAAAATTGTATTCTCAAATAATCACTTTGACCATGCACGTGATGTTACGTCAATGTATGTCCATTTCTTTTTCATAAAAATATCAATTTCACTACAAAGTTCCTAATTTCACACGAAAAATATCTATTCGTTTATGACATAGATTTGATTGTCTGTTAACACATAAACCCATATAATCAATCAACACGCAACATACAATGACTCGATGCCTTTCTGATTTTTGCATACGAGAACTTAAAAAAAAAACTCGAAACTTTCACCCGCATGATAACTTGTGAAGATTAGAACCGTACACTTAAAATATTAAAATACAGAAGATAGATCATATATTCATATTATCATATATAGAAGACTTAATGCATACGTTTAGATCCATAACAACCTACGTACGTAGTAAAATGGTCTAACAGCCATAATAAGATTCAAACTGATTAAAGAAAAGGGTTCAAACTGATACTTATACTGAAACAAATGCATTGGAATCTATAAAATTCAATCGATAAGTTAGCCGCAATTAGTTTGGTGTCAGTAATGTAATAGTATAATGGTGTTCAGTTTCTCTCTATTTTTTAATAGTAATTAATGAGTATCCCAAATTTTCGAACTCGGTTGATTCAATCAATAGACCGTTCATAATTTGCATTTGGTGGGTTGGTTCTGTCTTCATGTTAAGAGATTTGCTAACATAGTATACAAAAGATCGAACATGTATATTATCCTAAATCTTATTAAGAAAAGTTCACCATGATTGCTAGCAGAAATAATAACTTTTTATATTAAAGATAGTGTATAAGAACAATCGGCACGTACAGAACTTGATTCTACAGGTACTTAATATTTTACATGACGCTCGAAACTAATCTCAAAGTCTCCATGCAATATCGAATTGTTTTTGCTGCATGTGTGCAAACATCAATGATCCCGACTTTAATTACATGCAAGATTCTATCCTTCACCGGAAATTGTTTTGGTTGAAAACTTTTCACCAGGAAGTCATCCACTGATATAGATTGATTAGGATGACTCTTCACTTGTTAGTTGTATGAAACTGTTATGTTACATGAGACTATAAGAGTCCTTTTGAGGACAGAGTGATTCGTTGTCAAAAATTCGAAATAACGGATAACAAATCTCCGACTTACAAGACGATAAGTTGAGGATGTGGTAATTTGGTCAAGCAAATTAATAGTAAAAAACAAAAGGTTACCAATAAAATAATCAAACGGTATCAACCGGAATCGGATGCATCAACTAAGAAATTTACACTGGATGCATCAACTAAGAAATTTACACAGAGTGAGAAAAGGAAGCGTGGGAAAGTTTCGCCAATTTATTTTAATGTATATAGATGTCTTTATAAATTTGGTCGGTCCACGTGAAATTTTGTTGGGCAGGTGGGCCGTAGCAGAAGAAATAGAAAACAAAACTTGCAATTTTGGGTCCACTCGACTCAATTTCTACGTGACGACTTAGTTCAGTCTTTGGTCTTTCTTTTTCTTTTTGATTTCCTTCCAAGTTAAAACCAAAGTCTATTTTTAGATTATTTCGGTTGCACATTAGTAACTTTCTCAAAGTATACTTTCATATCATTCACATATCGTCAATTGTGTGTTTTGCCTATGTATGAATGTGTTTGTGTACAGCAAAATACAGATGACAAAAAGTCATGAAAAAGATGGGTGCATGAATCTGATGCGCACTTTCTATTAATTTCCATTTACATATTAATATTCTATTAACCATATCCCTTTTTAATTTTGTCAATGTTTTACTAAACATCCATACAATGATTAGTTTATGTGTAGACCAATCTAGTTATGCCTTTCGGCGTTTATTCTCACATTGTTCCGGTCAATCTTCCTCTACTTGTTTATTTAAGACACGAGTTTTCTATGGGTGGTTAGTTTCTTGTATATTTGTTTGTAGTAGTGAATCTCTATTATATACGTAGCTATATATTTCTACGTTATGTTTTTGTATTTATTTGGTTAGAAAATGATTTACATGTTGGGTTGTATATGATTTTGTTCACACATTGAGGAAACTTATAATAAGATAGATGAGACAGCAGGGGTGTGCTGATGAATAGGTTGTGAGATTAATGTTCCTGTCTTATATCAACACTCTTGTCCTACCTTTCCCTTCTTGCCTACTCCTTGTTTTTCTTTTGTCTATCAGATTTATATTCTACACTTATGATATTGAGTATATGCACTAACGAACGAAAGTTACTATCATGTTTACAAAATCGACAGATAAAAAATATTGTAACGACGTTGCTTCATTTATTACATAAGTTTTTTGTTTCTTCTGTAAAATAACATCGATCGATTAATCCAACGTGTTTTTACAAATATTTTGTTATTCATCTACAAACTCGCTATATTTCATGAAAATATAATATTACATTATTTGTTTAAAACATACACATAACTTATTTACGGTTTGGCAAATGTCATTTTTGCCAAGTTTTGGTTATCTAACAAATAGAACCCTATGAAAGTTAATAAGTGGTATCTCTTTTATCCTTTGTCTCTGTGATTACCATATTTATAACCAAATTTGTAAAAAGAGAAACGTTTACGTGTCATTCGCTATTGGGTAGAACTAAAAACGTCACACATGAAGCAAATTATAATTAACATAACACTATACTCCTTAGTTTTAGATATGAGATGTATCTAAAATGTCACACATGGAGTATTTCTTAGTTTTACATGAGTGATATATTTTGACCAAAAAACGATATGAGTTATATATTTACATTGCTACCGAAAAAAGTTTATACGTTTACAAAAATAAAAAACTTTGGTCAATCAACAAAAAGTACTGTTTAGATGATAAGTACTATTGAAGCCGGATTTCCTAGTTAGTCACCAATTTCACATTACATTTATAAGCTCCATATATATGTTAATTAGTTTTGGGAATCTTCTACTAGCTACTTATGAAAAAAAGTCTACATCTATCTTAAATTTGCAATTGCATGGTATGATAACAGACCGTATATAACTCGTCCTGATTGAATGAGAACAAGCTCTATAGCAAAACGCATAGAATTTTAGCGAACCCCATCGACAACTAATGGTTTTATATATACCTAATAGCTTCTCTCCATATCTCGTATAATGGGTATAGAAGTTTTTAACGATGTATCCCGCATAAGATTATTCTTGATAACTAATTTATTCTAATCGAATAGTTGAAAGATTCTCTCAATTAATTGAGTAACATGGTAGAGTCTTCACACATTTTTTTAAATACAATAGTATTCCGGTTTTCTATAATTAGTACGGATTTCAGATTATAATTTCCTGTTATATAACAAAATAACTTTCTTATAATGCTTATTACTTTCTCTACAAATCTTGTATAATATCATTCAAATGGATGCATGCAAGCGTAAATGGGAACAAATGTACATATACAAGATCACACATATGCATATGGGCATGGAGTAGCCAATCATATCCACATGAGTCCTGAGTCACTTGTGATCCTATCTTGTCATGCAGGTGCAGACATGGTGTGTCACATTCTGATCATGGAGCTACACGATCTGATCATGAACTGACAAGAGAGCGAGATATGCAACTATATGGACGTTAATACATACATATGCATGCATACAAATATGTAGACATGCATGTGTACTGGTGCAAGTAGATGTATATAAAGCTGTCGTCGCAGCACATTTCATTAGAATTGAGGTTCATGTGTAGGGTCAATTTTTGGGTTGGCAAGAGGTAATTTGTACTTGAATATAAGTCTCGTGAGTTCTTAGTTTGGATAAAAACCTAACTATATTCAAATTTGGTAAAAGTAGGAAGACTTGTACAATATCCACTCGCTACATATATACACATTCATAACCCTTCGATTCTTTTTTTTTATCTATACAAGAAAAAACCCTTCGATTCTTGTCTAGCCAATATTATCTTCTTCTATAAGTTATTATTTTAATGAGGGTCTCAAATCCCCACGTATGTAATACCAAAATACATTTTATATATGTAGAATCCAAACTATATAAAATTCTAAAGTCGATGCTAAATTAAAATTGTTTTGTTCGTTTTATCTCATAGGATATCATAGAGATTACTAAATTTTATAGAATAAAGAAAATGTTAGAGATATTTTTAAGTTATGAATTGATTAGACATTACTAAATAATACAATTTATACAGATAAGAAGTGGATAATTTGTTGGAATATATATATAAGACCGTAAATTGATTCTGCAGTTTATGCAACAATAGTTCAGTGGTAGTTAACCCATTCTACATATACTTCACAAGTGATCATTATCCGTTCTGAAGTTTGATGTCAAATTGAGATTCCCTAACCCTTTTCTCTTGAAGTTCTCTGTTTTGAGATAGAGTGTTTCAGGTTAAGTATAGTCTGATTCTATGTTTTGTAGTTATATATTGTTTTTCTTGAAGGTTGTTTCTTTCTTTACACAATCTAATCGCCCTTTAATTAACAAAAAATTGAAATAAAATACTAACACTATACCTATAAGATTTTGAATTATGGTTGATTATTTTGAAGTTTGATCTATTATCTGTTACTAAAACTTTTAAATAACAAAAGAAATATATATATACATGCATATATACACATATATATTTGTTAAAAAGTACAAGTAATTTTAGTTAGTGAAACCTGATTGAGTGGAAGTATGTGGACGGAAACATGGTGACGCGAGGTGGAGGACAACAACGAGTAACGAATTATAGGAAAAAGCTTCGACATCATTTTTTGGCTGTCGAAATTGCAATTTTAACTATAAATAGAAAATCGATATTAAACTTTTAAGCCTTCAGAAAAATGAAGTTAAAATGTGATTGGTAACATATTTTGGCTATGTAAAAAAGGTTGCTCTTAGCAGTTACCGCTCTTATTTATCACTTTCTAATATCAGAAGAAAATAAGATAAATAAACCATTACCAAAAAAGCGAAAAAGGAAAAATAATGATAATATTAACAGTCTGTGGAGTATGTTATGAAATAATGTAGAAAAGAATGATAAGTTGATAACAATGAAAATAATTGAACATTTCTCCGTTCTACACAGATTGAGCAATTCCAAAATATCCACATACATATAAGAGATGTATGCAAGTTGTTACCCAGCTTGTCCTCTTGATGGGTAAACAACAACATGACAGATCAAATCAGTGATCAGAGAGGCTTAAAAATCTGCTTCAGTACTGGACAGTGCCTGCTAATGGCCGAACACTCCAATTTAGGTGGACTTGAAAGCAACTTTGAAAAGCTGGTTTCACTTCGTAGTTTCCACATGGTATATAAATATATAATGTTATTTTCTCTTTTTTTTTTCCACTCAATTTTGATGTTATTGTGTGTTTCCTGATGACTTATGGTGTATATTTTACATTCCTAGTTATATCTACCATTCGATCCTCTCTATTCAATTATATCTAGTGTTCACACATGATAATGTTAATGGTAAAATCATTATAATCTTTTGATGGTTACCAATCACAAAAATATGAAAAATTAGCGCACAATACAAAAGGTGATACTCCATTTATATTTTGATAGACTTCAATATTTTTTCATCTGCTTTCAATTTTTAATAAACACCTTTGTAAATATTAGTATTCTAGTATTATAATTTTATTTCATTACACTATTACATAATATGTATTTGAGAAAGGAATAATTTAATTCTACTTTTTTATTTATATGTATTTAGTTAGATAGTCATTCTCAAAAGATCTGAACATACCTACAATTAATTATTTAGTCCACTGGAATGAAATACTTTTTCCTGTAATTAAACGGATGAGTTCGAACATATAATTCAGATTAATTTCGTGACCTAGAGAAAATCGGACTTTCTTGCCATTATAAATAATTAATGGAAACTTTTGCCTTTTCTAGACTCTATTTACTTTTAGGATTTAGTGATTGGATGTAGAAATCATATATTGGCATGAACAGGATAGGGCTGATAGAAACCGAGAGATCTCATTGGCCAAATTGGCTTTCTAAGTAAAAGTAAATTTCATTGGTGTGAATCGTGACTATAGGAGTATCCAACAAGTGGCTTCATCGTTTGGAGACAAAATGTACTATGTTTCTCTCAAGTTGAGTTTGAAAGCATCTCCCACTGTTTCCTTAATGACTTATGACACGGTTTTTTTTTTTTTTTTTTTTTTTTTTTCGGGCTTCACGTTTTTGTTCGCAGTGGATGTCTTGTAATGTAGAGTTCGTGAGGTTCACCTTTGTCTATGATCCTCCAAGGCATTGAGGATCGAATGTTACTTATTATATCACGGTTATATATGCAACTTTAGCAATCTAGACCTTGGAATTACTCTGATAATTCGTATTGGATACGCAACTAGTTATCGTAGCGCGCGGATGTGTTGTGTTAGCATGTTTAAATTTCCAATATATTTCATGTTATCTGAGTCTACCTACAGAGAACATATATTTTAACATTTTGCAACACATAATGTCTAACATCTTTATAGCAAAAAGTATCAATTAAGCTTTTAAATCAGAGAACCGTTGCAACTACGAAAATTTCGGCTACTAGAATTTATGAGTTCTTTTATTGATATCTGTTGGTCTAGAATTAATCTCTAGATCATTTTGATTTGTACGGGTCTTATTTCTTTGTAACAGTTGCCTCTTAGAACCCTAATTCTCATGAGATGATATATTTTGGACATGTTGAATTTTTGATTTGACTAGTTCTGAAGCCATTATGCTTAGATTTATTATTATTATTTTTTTTTCAATTTCATTATCTTTTTTTTTTGTAATAGAAAATAAAACCACGCCAGACATAACAAAAGAAATATATTACATTTTTATTTTTCGACTAATCACTCATATGTATTTGCCCAAATAAAAAACACTCATATGTATATATAAAAACATACGTTAGATGATGGACACATATTAGCACATGGTGAGCACCAAAACACAACAAAAATAAGGGATAATTCGGTTAGCCACATGGACTGCATATAGGGCTATGAAGACTAAATTGGTACAATAAGTTAAATCTCACCAACTTATCATTACAACTTCCCATTAGAAAGATCTTATGTCTATATCTACTAAAACTTTAAAGAGGCAAAATCATTAAAATAAATATATAAGAATCCGACATATACATGCATTTATTCAAGAAAATTCCGATACTGGATACTATTGGCACATGGAATGATCTTTATGCATATCTTTCGTGACCAATTTTTCTGATTTTTTGGATTTGATAATATGTAAATTTTGTATGATTGGCTGATCGAGGATATAAAAAATATTTAATGTTTTGGAGAAAATATTATCTCAAATCAACATGTAGGTGCTTTGTCCAAAATAAATAATTGAGAGAATCCTATGGTGGTGAGGAACTCACCGGAAAACTACCAACGGCCTATACCTACCAAGCAATATTCATAATCATCATAGTACTGATTGGTAGCATTTCTTTTTATATTAGTTTAACAGAAATTGTAGTTCTATATATATACTTCCTTATTTTCAAAGAATCGTCCAAAACAAATATCTCCGCAGAAATCAAGATGATCATATTATTCATATAATATGGTAATTCATATCATAAATTCTATTTTTTTCAGCTGCAATAATATAAGAAACATATGTTAGAAAATTATCATATACTGTATATGTAGCTCATATTTCATCACTCACGCCAAAAGTTATGAAACAAATTTCACTCGTTCAAAACAAAAATTATAAATTAAAAAAGAAATAATAAGCAAAATATCCATCTACTATGCTTCTGTATCGTATATATATTCCATATTATTTTCTATGTACTCAGGAAAAATTCTTATTCCTATCTTTCTTGGACATTCATGATGGGTAACTCCATTGAGTTGTAAATTTATAATTTATAATTGGATTATAGGATTATCTTTGAGAGATACTTTTGACAAAAAATGACATAACTTATCTAAACGCTAAATTTTTTTAGAGATTTGAGATTTTTTGGGGTTAACTTTATCTAAACACCAAAAATGGACTTTGGGACTTTTTAGTTTAGAAACTGTAGACACAAAATAAAAGTTACCTCTGTATCACCCACCAAATGTAACAAGACCCATTTATTGCATGGGCGAAAAATATATTACCCAGGCCCATTAGTAAGCCCGTTTCCTCGAATTACCACCAAAACTCAGTCCTGACCTTTTTCGGCCATTTCTTTATTTATTTCATAAGATAACATAATAAATTAATGCAAGAAATTAAAAAGAACAGTCATTAGGACATGTACAGATTCTACACGAAAGATTTGCGGCAGTTACTTAAATAAACAGATACTTCTGAAGGCATATCCTATTTTTTTCCAAAAGTATTACGTCTTCTCGATTACCAACAACAACAAAAAAAAAATAAAGATCCAAAGAGCAACAAGAACACACACAGACAACAACAAAAAAGAGCTGAAGAAAGACAAAGAGTATCTATCACCTTCTTGTTCTGTAAGAATTTTTTAATTGATCTTCGTTTTTCTTGAAATTTCAAACTTGGATCACTTTGTTCTATCAAAGAATTGATTCTCTGTTTCTTCACCTATTTATCCCTCTTTTCTGCTAGGGTTTGTTAGTTCCAATGAATTGGATTCTTTTGTTTCAGTTCTATTACAGAATTAAGACAATCTATCTCGAATTTTGATGAGTCTTAGTGTTAGTGATGATGCTAATTGTTGAAGTTATCCATTTTCAGGTTGAACAAAGAGTAGAGTAATCAGAAAGTTGACAACTTTGAACTTCTTACTGTTGATTTGAATCTGGAATAGAAGCAAATGAGTGTTTGATTTGTGGGTTTTGTTGAGTGTTGTTTTGAAAGAAGAAGAAGGAAGATGCAGAGGGTTAGGGTTTCATCACAAAGAGCAGCTGTGCATAAGCTTGGTGACTCTCAGATGACTTTATCTCCCAAATTTAGAGTAGCTGCATCGATTCAGTCACCGTTGTTCGATAGATCATCTGAATCAGAGTTGTCTCTTAACGGAGAACCTTTGATTCCCGGTTTGCCAGATGATGTTGCTCTTAACTGTCTTTTACGTGTTCCAGTCGAAAGCCATGTGTCGAGTAGATCCGTTTGCAAGAGGTGGCATTTCTTGTTTTGTGCTAAAGAAACGTTTTTCGCAAGGCGTAAGGAGTTTGGTTTTAAAGAACCGTGGCTGTTCGTTGTCGGGTTTAGTAGATGCACTGGGAAGATCCAGTGGAAGGTTTTGGATTTGAGGAATCTCACTTGGCATGAAACCCCTGCGATGCCTTGTAGAGACAAAGTGTGTCCTCACGGGTTCAGATCGGTTTCAATGCCTCGTGAAGGCACTATGTTTGTCTGCGGTGGGATGGTTTCTGATTCGGATTGTCCTCTTGATTTGGTCTTGAAGTACGATATGGTGAGGAACCATTGGACTGTCACGAACAAAATGATCACCGCGAGGTCGTTCTTTGGTAGTGGTGTGATAGATGGAATGATATATGCAGCTGGTGGGAACTCTGCGGATTTGTTCGAGCTCGATACTGCAGAGGTTTTGAACCCTTTGGATGGGAAGTGGCGGTCTGTTTCGAACATGGTTACACAGATGGCGTCTTACGATGCAGCGGTCTTGAACGGGAAGCTTTTGGTGACGGAAGGATGGTTATGGCCTTTCTTTGTATCCCCTCGAGGTCAAGTTTATGATCCGAGGACTGATCAATGGGAAACAATGGCGATGGGGTTAAGAGAAGGATGGACAGGGACGAGTGTTGTGATTTATGATCGGTTGTTTATTGTGTCGGAGTTAGAGAGAATGAAGATGAAGGTTTATGATTCGGTAACGGACTCATGGGAGACTATTAGTGGACCGGAGTTGCCTGAGCAGATTTGTAGACCGTTTGCGGTGAACTGTTATGGGAACAGAGTATATGTAGTTGGTCGGAATCTTCATCTTGCGGTTGGGAATATTTGGAGGTTGGAGAATAAGTTTGGTGTGAGGTGGCAAGTGGTGGAGTCGCCGGAGCGTTATGCAGATTTAACTCCGTCGAATTCTCAGATTCTCTTTGCTTAAACGAGATAAGATACATCTGTTTGGAATCCATCCATTGTTTGTGAACCATATACGTGTATGAATAAGTAAAGTTGTATCAGAAACGTCAATGGTTGTGTTTGTACTCTCTTTGTATCATATCCATATGTATGTATAACCTGTTTGCGAAAGTGTTAAAATAATACTTCCGTTTCGAAAGTGTAAAGTTGTAAACCCATTTTTTAGTTTCAATATAAGCGTCATTTGAAGATTTCAATGCGAAATTTGATAGGAAGACAACTAATTTGTCACCACCTTAATGTGCTTAAACAACTTGAAAACACCATTCAAAGCATATCAACATCTGTGAATGTTGTTAATTTTTGTTTAAACATTACAAAAACAAAACAAAAATCTATATACTGTACGATCATGTTTTCTTAATAAATCTTGCATAACAAATGTGAAAAGTTTTGAAAAAATAATAATCTATAATGCCTTGAGAAGTTAACATTGTTAAATCACAAGTAGAATACAGTACAATCTTTTTATATGCATTGCTATTGCATTATCCAAATCTTAAAGCACTACCGTTGCCAATTACTCTTCTGACCTAATCACTAGATCGATCTGCGTTCTGTCATGACTGACATGGGAACAGCCCGCCATATCGTCGCTCTACTGGAAACACCGTGAAAGACAAAGAAATGGCACAATAGTCATGATGCAGGCGAAAACTCACACTCAACAAAGAATATGCTAAAGGGACATATCATTAACCACTTAGGTCGTTTCAGGAGTTAATAGCTCTCTCAAAAGAGAGGGAGAGAAAAAAAAAACAATTGGCGTAAATAAAACCTGGAAGCAGAAAGGTCAATTCTCATTCTCCGGATTGGACCTTCTCATTCTCTAAACCACCACTAACATAACAGAAAGTGATCTTGATCTTCGGGAGAGCTCACTCGTTAAACTCACTCAATTCCTTATAAATATGCTCACGTTGATGAATGTCTAACTTGGACGTTAAAGTTTCTTCGGGAGAGACTCATTTCAGCTCATAAAAACCACTTTGACCATGCCATATGTGCAGGCAAATTCTTTCCAAACGGACATTCATGACTCCTTCCGTTGGAGAAGATGGTTTCCCAGTTAACGTGTCTTCATTCCTTCAGTAAACAGAACTCTGATACTATGTTCTCCCGTTATTCAAACAAAGGCAAGAATCAGCTTAACCAAACGCAACACCACACAGATGAAAGGCCCAAAGTCTTTTCCAAACAGCCACTATTATACAAATTAAGAAACAATATAAATCTAACATTTTTTCTTGTGGATAGTGACACAACGACGATATTAGCACAAAACACTAGATTACATTATAGTATAGAATAAACTAAAATTTTAACATTTTAAAAAGATACTACATAAAAAATGCTTTTCTCACACCAACAAAATTGATGCGCGCTGGTCTCATCTCGGTTTTACTCAAATAACATTGGTTATTTTGTGCCTAATAATTAACTTGTGAGTTGTGATTGAGAAGTTATGATTTAGATAGATGTCAAAAGCCACTGTTTCTTTTATTCGATAATAATATATATTGCCTCTTGATATAGTAAAACGGTACATTTAAAAATCTATTTATTCGCCAACTTGAACTAATTAGTTATACTCTAGCAAGTATATATGGTTCTTCCTCTTCATTGAGCTTTTCAGAAAAACTCAATATGTTCTACAGTACTACTATGCTCCTCCTCCAATGCATCTACTCACTAATACGAATATACAATATGTTATAAGAAGTTTTCTATATGATTTCCACGACCATATGGCATTCTAGTTCGACAATTAGTTCCTATTAATATGTGTATTCACACATCGCCGTATAGTAAAAGCTAAAACTATGTCGATCATGACTTTAGATAAATAATTTTGACTTCTTGTAATATAGATGTGTAAATCAAGTTGGACCAATCCTGTTTTCGAAATGGATTACAGCCTAAAAGAAACTTAAAATAATTAAAAAGCGTAGAATGTGGAAAACACTTTTGTTTCCTCTCATATGAAATCCAATCTTATCGAGCCTCTAATCAAACCAATAAGCATTCTTGCTTTTCATTTCTCTCATTAGCTTATCTTATCATTTCATAGCCTTGATCACAATACAAATGTAACTAAGGAATTCTTCACAATCTTTTTTTTTCTAAAATATAGTCACCAATTAAAACTATTATATTTTTGAACTTTCCGCTTAACAGAAAGAAAAAGTTTGTGTTATTACTAATATAGGTAAATAATTTTTCACATGTAATTGGATCCTAACTAAAATACATAAAAATTGTTAAAACTAGATATACATAAAATTGTTAAAACTAGATGTACATGTTTGATATGCTTCTAGTTAAGGCCGGTTCTATATATAAATCACCCAGTTAACATCACCGTTACCTTTCAAAAGTATTCGAGCAGATGCAAATTACATAAGGTCTAAAACTCAATTCAATAGAAGACGACCAAATTAAAATTTACCAAATGGCAAAATAGAGGGAACTCTAAGTTATATATATAACTAATCCACTCATAAATCATAATGTTTAAAAGTCATTTTTGTTCAGAATTTGGCTACTGAAGCTGGTCATGATATGACATTATCACACGAATGACGAATCACTGAAATTTATATCTTATTTTCTATTCTATTAAATATTTTTAATTTCTTATTGTAATTATCTTTAGAGATAATTTCATAATTATCTTCCTCATCTAAATATTTTTATGGTTAAAGAGTAGTTGGAGTTATAAAAAGTTACTGTATAGTTGCTTTATTTGAAAAAATTGGTGATGTACTGTACAAATGAAACCATAATAAACGATGAATGAATGCATGATACATTTGTACTGTGTTATACCGATTTTTGTATGAAACTAATATTTTTTATTTTACGTATAAATATTTCTCTCGCCACTATAGAAATAATTTCTACACCCCCACCACGGCAAATATATATATATATATATATATGTAAACTGGTATATACTTCAAAAGTTCAATTGTATATTACAATAGAATTTAACTAAATTATTTCACTTTCTTGTCTAAATTCCAAGTTGTCAAAGTAGCAAATAAGATTAAAAAGAGCCAAATGAAAAAAGATACATGTCTTTACGAAAACACTACACACACACATGCACATGCTATTTCCCTATCTTCTCCCCCCAACTTAGCCTTCCATCTATTGGATCTAGACATTTCAATTTAAAATTTTCCTTATCTTTGTTATCTCCTTTTTGCTATAGTTTTGTACTTTCACTAAAGTATGTTCCCAATGGTAATCTTCCTCACTAAGTTAATTTATACAACATATAAAAATCTAAACCACGTATCTAGGCATTTATTTTGGATTTTATCGAGTATTCACATTATGTATAGCATTTAAATTTTGTTTGCATGTTGATATAGTCTATCACATCAAATTATAAAAAAAATTAGTATTTTTATATTTATCTTATAGAATTGTATAATTTATTTGATTTTCTAAAACAGTAAGTTTAACTGTTTAACTGATGTCATTCGGGATAAAAATCTACTATACACTCTTTTAGCTTCTACAAAAATAATGAATACGTATTTTCTTCGAGTATACAAAAGCTATTATTTGTTGCAAGTCTGATTTTTTTATTTCTTAAATAAAAACATTATATGGTAGAACGAAAGTGTTCATGTAGTAGATCTGTAGATAGTTAGATACGATCATATACATATATATATATATATAATATATTTTTTGTGTAAAATTATACATCTATATATATATATATGAATGGTTGTGATCTTTATCATCATGCAAACTTAATTCGAACATGGGAAAGATGCATGGAATATGATGGATTGACCAACTAGTCTTCACACTTTACATTTTTTAGATTCATTGCTGGAATTAAAGCAATGGAAGATACACAAGCATATGCTTTCTTCTCTTTTTATTTATTACGCATTTTGCTACATTTTCATATATATATAAATTTTAACTAACCGTTTAGAAAAAAATATTATTAATGTTTTCTGGATATTAAGTTTAAAACTAATTGATAAAAAATTAATTCACATATATCTCATACATATATTATGAATTCTATGAAATTTATAGTATATCTCTTCAAAATGATACTAATTTTTCTGGTCCATCTCAAACTAAACCACATGTTAAAATCGATAGTAAATTTTATTTAGGATATTTTACTTGGCTTTACCAAAAAAAAAAATAACCCTAAATCAGAATACTAATTTGAAATCGATTAATTAGCAATAAATTAATTTTAGACAACTTGAAGAAATGTGTTAAGAAGATTTTATTTTAAATATATATTTTTATACTTTTAATATAATGTTCTTAACACATTTCTTCAAGTTGTCAAATCATCTTAAACCTTATGTATTTTTGTTATTACCTTCTATATTACTCTAAATCCCATCATATTATATTCTAGATATAATGTTTTAATGTGTTAATATCTATGATTTTCTTTTTCTTTCAATTTTTCTTGTTAGAACATTAAAAGTTATTTTTTGCTTTGATTTTCTATGTTACATTTGGAAGATATCTAAGTCGAAACTCAAATAATTCTTTTTAAAAAGGTGCAGTTGATAGATAAAATTTCTCTTTTAATATGCAAATAGATTATAAAATATGAGATAATAACAGTGTGTTTAAATAAAAAAATGTTTAGTAATTCCATATTTCAAGAGAATCCTTTCCTAATTTAGATTAAAAAGAGTATTCTTTCCTAAATAAAAACCAGTAAACTACCATCACTTGATTTTTCTTTTACTTTTTCAAATTTTCGTTTTTCAAAATGCCTTTTACCAATCAGAAGACATGCTGAAATAATTAAAATTGTTTAATATGATATTGTTGGAACTAATTTTGTATTGATAAATCCATTGATGATGTTTGATATGGTGGGGAAATATGTTTAACCAAACCCTTGAAAATAAAATAACTGTATGTCGAGAATATTTAATTCGGCTATAAATCTAATAACTGGCTGTTTTTAACAAAATAAAAATGTTAACTAAAAAGGTTAAAAAAAAAATATGGATGAACAATATATACTTCTTTATCTTATTTATCTTATAAATGGATTTAAAAGGACGAAATGAGAGTTTAAATTCCACTTTTTACATTTCCAACATCTTTAAATATGTATATAATTGAGAAAGAGATTTTGATCCATCAGAAAAAAAAATCATTCAGTCTTAAGATCTGAAAAAAACCTTAAAAAATGGTGTCCAAAATACATATTTTTGTTTGGATAGAATAACCTATAGAATTTATATATCTCATCATATGGTATCTGATGAAACTGTTTTTTCTTATGCTATTAGTTCACGTATTGACCTTTCAGACAATTCGTCGTTTCCAACTTAAGAAATCTCTACATATCTACTAGTTACTCTTATTCCTCAAAAATAGATTTCACAGTCTTTGTCTCACGAGGATCCGTCATATACTGCGATAACATTGGAGTAACATACTCGTAGTAAATTCGATATTTCACTCGCTCGTGCATGAAGCACATTGCTCTCGATTATCACTTTGTACGACAGTTTGTTCAGAGTGGTCAGTTCCGTGTAACTCATGTTACATCAGCCAATCAATTCGCTGACACGCTTATCAAACCCTTACCCCGACCTCAGTTCCAAATATTTTTTGTCAAAATCGGACATTTTTATCATCGTTCGTTTTAATGGAGTATGATAAAATATAGAAAAAAAATTATACGGATCAATAAATTCACAAAATTTATTACGTATTTACTTCTGTATATATTAATTTTAATTACATTATATTTTTACCGTTGTAAATTATCCTCCTCTGTATATATAAACAGAGTATATCACATCAATATTAATTATCCTTTCATACCAATTCAATACAAAGTACTGCAAAAGGTCTGTCGATAGACTCTGGCATTTTTGTGTGTTTAAAATATAACACATAGTTAAGACTATTTAAATTTTAATTTTGAATGGTGCGAGACAAAAAAAATTGTAATAATTTTAGCATAGAATATTTTGAAAGTATTAAACCAGAAACAAACCTTTAAATAACTAAAAACAGAGTTTTTAATTTTATTCTGTATATTAGTTTTCTCATTTTATTTTTTATTTTTATTTATAATATGAAAACATTTGTATTAGTAAATCGTGTTGTACAATATCTTGTATGCATATTGGTCAATTTTACGTGTTAAATAGATGTATTTTATTACTTGCGCAGCTGTCTCAATTAAATGACATCAAACTCTTATACTTTCTGGAGAGATGGGAAGTTACAGTTTTATATATATGAAAGATCATATAAATGGCAAAGGGTAGCCAGAGATTGATTCCTAACCATATTACTTAACTCGAAAGATTGAATTAGTGGACTGTTAGTGACATAATTATCAATTATTTTGTTGAGTAATCAAGCATGTGCCCTCTCGTTGCTTTCTCATAGAAGGGCCAGTCCTTTTGCCTCCCCCTCTATCTCTTTACCATGAAATTTTCTGTTAGGCTGATTTTATAATTGGCATAAGTCATAACCACCAACCTCACTAATTTATTAGTCATCCATCACATCTATTCCTCATAAATAGCAGTGTACTTTATTTGAAATCCAAGAAAATAGTATTGTCCATCTTTTCTTTCTCACCAAACTATTCCATAAAGTTGGAAAGATAATGGTTAAAAACATTATTTTTTGTTGTCAAAACAGAAATGTGGAGCTATTTTTTTGTTTCGTGTTAATAAGAACCCACATAGAATGAAAAAAAAAAAAGAAAAAAAAAAGAAAACATAACTATCTCGGTTTATTTTGTTCAAATAAAAGCTGATAGTTCACACAAAAAAACTACAATCTTTCAGTTGGTCATGCCTTACAAAGTATTGAATGGATTAGCCGTAACTCTCCTTCGATAGGACTATTTATAATTAATGGCTGATTATAACAGTCTCATTGTTAACAAAACAATTTTTTTTTTTTTGTATATAAAAGATAAAATGTAGACATCGTGATTCTACCAAAATCGTTTCGAGGAAACTCGGAGATGAAGATTGGATTTAAGGTGATTACATTTCAAAATTTTGATGATGAAAGTTCTATCAATGCTTTTGAGTTTTATCTCAAACTAGCAGTCATTCTATTATGAAAATTAGGTTACTAGTTTATTGCTGTAACTGAAGAAGTTTGATTTTTTTTTTTCCTTTTTTAATTGTATTTCGGTAGTATAGATAAATGAAATTAAGATTTGCAACAAAAAAAGGCATTGTGATTCAAAAATACCACTCAAATTGGTAAAGTCATCTATATAGCAACCTATGTTACTTTTGTTTTAGAACCTTTATTTCATGAAACGCAAACCTCCCTCTCGAGCCAAGAATGAGAAAAACAAAAAATGGTGATAAAACAGGATCGGTGGAATCTAAGATGTCATAAAGCGCACCATTTGCATCAGCTTATTTGTCCTATTCCAAAACAAGCATAGATGCATATTCATATGTTGTGTAATATATGAAATTAATGTATATTTTGTGTATATATATAAAGTGTAACAAATAAACAAGTAAGGTTAGTGGAATTCATCTTCCAAAAGTTACTAGATTCTTGGGATGGTTACGTAAAGATAAAAATTGGGTCACTTTGTTGCATCATTCCGTAAAGCTACTTTATAGTACATGTTTTTCAGATCTCTAATTCATTTAATGATTATTTTTAAGTATTTAATCAGAATCATATATAGTACGTCGATCGTTCCATAAGAAAAGCAGCAACCCAAACATAAAAAAAAAAAAAAAAAAATCGTGAAATGTTACTTTCAATCTGTGTAACTACATGAACTAGCTAGAACAAGTTGGATAACAGTTGAAGTTATCGTTGTTTTCAGTGTTTTAATATCAAAGTGATAATTAACTTGCATTATTTCAGACAGTTTAATTCAGTATTGACGACAATTTTCAAAAGTAAGATATGTATTTTTTCTTCGATTACATCTTTTATTGTTACCCAAATTTTTCTATTACATCAATTTTAGAAGATATTTTTTACTTTTCTTGTTCTATCATTCACAAACGAACTTTTTTTTTCTTTTTTTCAGCATTTGAAAACATGGTGAATAGAACTGGTATATATAACTGCAGCCGATTCTATTAACATTTCAAAGTTTTGTACTTTTATGATAGATAATTTTACTTACATCATATCTATTTAAGTTTACCTTCATTAATTATTATATTTAAGCTGTAATGTTGATATGGCAGTATTTAATTAATCAATCATTAGATAAAAAAAACTTTGCCACTTTCATATTTTTTATAAACCGATCTTTTTTAGTTAAAATTTTTTGAATCTTAGATTGATTTTAGAGAATTTCGTATATTAAATTCTTAAATTAATCCAGCCTAAACTAAAATTAATGAGGATAATACTATTATAACTTCAAGCGATAAAATAACTTTTATTGTATTTCACTAGATGCAAAAAGTAAATTGTAAACTGAAGTTTAGAGCACTACCTCTCGCTTATCACTGTGAAATTTGTGATGGTCTGATTTATACTCTTTTATTTCCATTTTTTTTCGTTCACCCAACTCCCAAATATGGGATCCTCCAATTTATTATATTGCCAAAGCCGAATACATGTTGTTAACTGGGCATTCGGGAAATCGGGACGGGTTTTTTCGGGAACGGGACGGGATCGG
>OVBI01001787.1:0-28377 GCA_900406495.1 Sisymbrium altissimum
ATATATATATATATATATATATATATAGTTTTAATATATTATATATTATAATATAAAATAAAATATTATAGTGTAAATGAATTTAATTTCACATGTATAAAAATAAAATAGGTTAATTCATCAATTTAATTTTCATAATATTATTCAAATATATTAAATTATTTATTTGTTTTTTCAAATAATCAGAATTAAAAGGTGGGACATATTATTTTTAGATTATTAGGATACATGTTTATTTATTGTAGATTTGTAGTGTTTGGAAACATGTTTAGTAGAAATAATGTTTAATTTTTTTTATAATTAATCTTAATGAACTTCTAGTAAAATCATTAATATTCAATGGTATAATATGTAACATAACACATGAACAGAAAAAGAAGAGTTCTCATGAATGAATTTCGACGAATAAAAAAATGAAAATGAGAAATTTTCTAACTAAATTTTTGAATAAATATTACAGTATTTCTTACAGCTCTTTTATCCCTTATTTTAGTAACAATTATAATATGACATGACATTATTAATCTACAAATACTTGTGAATTTACTCATATACATTTTACTATATTAAGTAAATCATTTCAGATGGGAATGCAATGGTGATACATTTTACTATATAAATTTTATTTCCTTTCAAAGACTTCTAAAGAGCATATATTCAAACCAGTTTACTTGTAATGGTGATTTCCTTATTTCTTTTTCTGAAAATGTTTTATGTGATAATAATTATAAAACCTTAAAGATAATAAAAGTATGAAACTTCAAATTTGAAGTTTTGCATAGTGAAAATTCAAATATAGAATTTTACTATTAAAATTTTAAAATTTTGAAATATTAAAATATAGGTTGAATTATATAAAAAAAAAAGTTATATTGGAAATTTGAAATATGTGCTGGAGATGTTCAAAAGAGTTGGTGACATTGAAGAAGAGTTGGTAGAATTAGCGTCTCTCGGTCATTTGGGAATAATCAACTTAAGCCATATGCTGTTTACAAAGAAAATTTCAGGTAATCTCGATGTTTTATGTCACATTTGTGGTTTAAGTCACCACATGTGCTGCCGTTGACCATTAGGAGTGTCCATTTTGCTAATTGAGATACGCTTGCGCTTATACTTACACTCCACTCACCCTTATATCTTTTTAGGAGTATATAAGCACCTTGGAGTTTATTGTTATTCCTGTGACAAACTGTGGAATATGTGTTGTCTAGAAGGTTAGTGACACTGGATAGTTTTGAAAATGCACATTTCTCTTGATGGGACTTATTGGAAACGTTCAGTAGATCCATAAAAAACAAGGAACTGAGCCCTTACGGCCTTACCTAAGCACTAACCGCAATAGCACTAGTCGTTTCAGATGCGGGAATAGTATCAAGAAAGCTGGTAAGTCAAAGTCAATATCACTTGCATGTTCAATTCAAGGTTTCTTGATAGAAAAGAAAATCAAAGTCATAAGGTTTTGTTGTGAATGTTTCATCTTCATCGGTTATTTTTAATCAAACACTGAATTATACTGATTGAGACTCTCTGCCTCCTAAGTTTTCATACATGCACATGCAGTTCAGACACAATTTGTCTCAACAAACGATTTTTATTTGCAAAACGAACTGAAATACAGAGTTACTCCAAATTAGTCTTCAAGATATCATCAATACTACTACATATCCAATTAAGTTTCTGCCTCTGGTTCTGCTTCTTTAGCCTCAGCATCTTCAATCTCTCCATCTTCTTCCACTTTGGTATCTTCTTCCTTTTTCAACTTCTTGGTTTCCAGAAATTCAAGAAGACCTTTGAGCGCAATATCAGCGTCTTTACTGGCCATGAGCTGTTGTGTGACTTCAGCCGGAGTTGAACTTACTTCTACAACAAGCTTCTCAATGGGATCAAACAGGACATGGTTATCGGTTTTCAGGTACAATGCCACAAGCTTCTTGAACACAAAGGGTGTGCAATTGTCCATGAGAATGTGGACGTCCATCCTACCTGGCCTCAACAACGCCGGGTCGAGCTTCTCCTTGTGATTAGTTGTGAAGATTATGATCTTTTCTTCTCCGCAACTCGACCAAAGTCCATCCACAAAGTTCAATAGACCAGACAACGATATCTGTACAAAAGAGAAGATTCATAAGCTTGAGTAAAACACAAAGGTTATAACAAAACAGAGGAATTTTTCAACTTACACCAACTTCAAACTTCTTCTTGCGCTTTTGTGGCTCACTATCATCTTCACCGCCATCATCTTCCTTTTTCTTGGTCTGGCGTCTACGAGAAGCATCAGCTCCACAATCAATGTCTTCAATAAGAAGAATTGACCGGTTCTTGGTGGAGGTGAGAATCTCTCGCAACTCACCATCATCTCTAACACTCTGTATCTGAAGATCATATATATGGTACTTCATGTGATTGGCAATTGCAGCGACCATAGAGGACTTTCCAGTACCCGGAGGACCGTAAAGAAGATATCCACGTTTCCAGGCGCGTCCCACACTCTTGAAGAAGTCTTTCCCTTTAGAGAAAGCATCAAGATCTTCGATCAAAGTGTTCTTAAGCTTCGGCTCAACGGCTAGGGTCTCGAAGGTCGTGTGGTGCTCGAAAATGGCAGATTCCCATTTGGACCTGTCTTGGTTGTAAGTGTAGATCTTAAGATTCTCTCGATGGCTCATTATCTTCTCTGCTGACTTGGCCAAGTATGTGAAGTAATCTGTCATTATCTTCTCACGAAACTCCTTCTTACATGTCAAATGAAAGTACCTGAAAACACGAAACAAAACTGTAAGAACAAAAGCAGTTAAGAGTAGAGTGAAAGAGTATAATGAAAACAGAGTTTACCTTTTCTCGGGAAGATACTTCTTAGTCTCAACAGAGTGAAGAGTCCACTCAAGATGAATCCCTTCAAACTCATCTATGATCTTTGTATTGACAGGGATTCCAAGTTTTGGCTCAGCCGCTGGATTCTTGAGATTGCTCGAACCCACGAGGAGTTTGCCGGTTGAGAGTCCAGCGAGACGTGTTGGTAAGTAAACTTCAGCCGCACGGAAGGTCTGATTCTCAACAAACTCCCACCGTTGCTCGATCACAAAGGTGAAGTTCGACTGAAAGTAAGATGAGAAGAAGTCCACAACTTTCAGAGCGACGTATTCACGGATTCTCTTGGGAACAATCTCGTTGAGGATTGTTCGAAAGAGCATAGTGATTGCAGAAAAAGATGTGTAGAGAGAGAAAACTGCAGATACAGAAGGAACTTGACTATAGAGAGTTGCCATTTTTTTTTTTTGAAGGAAGAAAAGATTTGGTAAAGAGTGAGAGAGCTATGTGGTTATTTATAATGAAATGGAGAGTGGTGAACAAGAAAGTTTGCATTTTCAATATTTAATCCATAAAAGTTTTCATTTTCATCATTTTTTTCAAAAAGAACAAAAGAAGATTTTGATTTTTTGGGAAAGCGTAGGAAACTTAGTGGAAAGCTCCAAGCATAGATGAGAAAGTGGAAGACGTCATTTACATCAAGAGAAAAAGGACAACGCGAGTCACGTCTCACTTTGAGAAAAATACGTACACACCAATAAACAAATTTAAATACTATGTTTTTTGTGTTTAAAATCTAACTTTTTAACTAAGATATGCATATATAATTATCTTTGTACGCAAATTAACAATGAATGATGTAGTAGCTCACGTGATTAGGTTAGAAGCGTGCAATATATTATGCTTAAGTGATAAAAGTATATGAATATGATTTTGGAGGGCTTCCCAAAAGTATAATCCTCTTCAGTTACCAAATTAAGTCAACACCGCCATGATGGTTTGTGGAATTTGAAGATTAGAGAATCTAATTGGATCGGTTATAACAAGAAAATGTTTGCAGCATTTTGCAAGTGGCTACCAAAATAGATTCAGATAGTATATAGTAATCATATAAAAGGTAAGTTTTTCCACCAAGGTATGCTGTTTATTGATTTGCACTAGTGTTTCTGTATCTAAACTTGCATCACGAATGTATTAGAAAAGAAATTTATATGAGATGAGTTTTCAATTTCGACCGGTTAAATCAGGAGTTGTGTAGTTAACCAGCCTGATTTAGCGTAGCATAGTCTAATAGACTAATACTGGTGAACACTAGACAACAAAACAATTGGCATGTAGGAATTGTATTTTTTTTTTTTTAAGTGATAAATATATGAAAATTATGACACGCAAAGAAAATAAGTGGAAGCTGACGACATGTGATTGAAACTTATGTACAACAAACGAGACTGGTCGGTCTATTTCAAAGAAAAGAAAAAGGGAAAAAATAAATTAACGAGAAAAGTACTTGTTGGCGAAGTTACAAAGATTCTGAATGGAGGGTCATAATTAGTTTGATTCTGTTTTTTTTTTTATTAATATTTGAAAGACCAATGTAAAGATGGTCGTGGTGCCAGGTGGAAACACAATTAAATGAAGAATTGAAATTAAGAAACCGACGTTTGCCATCGTGTAAGCATGAATCTAGTCAAAAGTATATGTGGTGGATTCTTTTATTAATAGTGCTAAGTGTGGTTTATCTACAAAGTAATTATACCCAACGATTTAATTACGATGCTATTTAACCACTGAAACTTTTTGCGTAAGGCGGTTATATTAAAGTATAAATTCTTAAAAGTTTACAATAATGCAAACAATGCAGTATCTACGACAAATCCCCGTATGGTGTGTATTGGTGTATACTGATTTATTTTGAGGTGAGTGCTGCTAGTGCTAGTAGCCCAAGGGTTGTAAGAAAGCAACTTGAAGTAGTACTACAAGAAAACTAAAAAATAACGATGGCTACATAACCTACATTATTAGGGGAAAAAAAACGATGGCTACATTTATCTTCACTCTTCTAAAATATGTCACTATTTCAGTAAATTGATAGAATAACCATGGTATAAAACTTGTTGTCAATCACTTGTCGTTATTGGTATTGGTCGTAATTCTTTTTCACAAATTATAAAGAGAATAAGAATTGGTTTATAACATCGTAAATGAACAATGATTAATCTGAAAAAAATCGATTTTCTTTTTTTTGTTATCTTTCTCTTTCTACTCTTTCTAGACCCATGGCCATATGTATAGTCTTTTTTCTTTTGATTGCTGTGGTTTCTCCGCGATAAAGCATTTATTATTGGTTGTGTGAGAAGATTTTTATTTTTTTAATAACTCTTTTATCTAGGTGTAGTAAATATATTAATTAAAAGATTCTTTTTCTTCATCATCGTATAATACGATGCTAATTGCTAAACTTGAAATATCTATTCTATGAATTCAGAGTGACAACTGGTGCTACAGAGACTGATCTCAATTCTCCAACTTGGAAACTGTTTGAAGATAGCAACAAAATCTTTTTTTTGTTTAAATGAATTTTAAATTTATTCAACAAAAAAAAACGTTTTACGTCTATTTGAAACAGTAATTACGTAGAATTTACATTTGAATAATAATTTACATTAAAAATTAACTCCAAATAGTATATTCGCTCATGGTTGGCGAGACGCAAACTACATCACCATAACTCAATCGTAGGAAATATTTCGGGTCAATTGAGAAGAGGAGCAACAAAACTTTGCAAGAGAGTAGATTGTAGATTGGGAGTTGTGGAGGCAAGGAGCTGCTTTCTCTTTAGGGCAACTCCAATGCAACAGCAAAATTGTATATATAGTATTTTTTGTGCTCTAACCAAACCGTAAAATAAATGACATATTTTAATTTTTGGTGTTTTGTGAATAGTGTCGCACCAAATATGGTGTGATACTATTCACAAAATACTAAAAATTAAAATAATTTTTTATTCTAAATTTTAATAAAAATGTATACTTAAATAATTATTTATTAATTAACTATACTTTAAAATATAGTAATAATCAAATTAATTAATGATACAAATATATATTATAATAAAGATTAATTAAAATACTGAAAATATAAAATTATATAATTAAAACCAAACATACATAAAATTGTATAATTAAAATTAAATACACATAAAATTACATATTAAAATTAAACACATAAGAAATTACATAAATAAAATAAAACCCTCATAAAACTTGTAAGATATAAATTTAACAATAATTTAATAAAATCCAGGAAAATCATTTCAACCTCCGCTAAGTAAATTATAGTACTGGGAAAATTTTGTTGCTCACTTGGTGATTTTGGGTTTTCATCTTGAGGTTGTTGTCCTTGAACTTGACTTCCTTGAACTTGAGCTTGATCTCCTTGAACTTGATATTCCTGATATTGAGATCCATGATATTGGCTTTGAGAACCTTCTACGTGTTCTTCATAGTGGGTTGTTGGTGCTCCTTTTCTTAGAATCATCGCTCTTTCATTTTCAATATATGCACGTCTTGCTGGATCAGTTATAGAACTCAAATCCGCAAGTAACATTTTATGCTCATGTTTCTTTCTTTGTAACTCTATTTGCTGTTTTTTAATTTCGTTTCTTTCAGAAGTACCTTTAACCATAGCTTTTAAAAATTTATCATTTTACTCCATCATTTGTTTAAATTGTTCAACGGAGTGTTGTTTTTTTTTTTTTTTTTTTTTTTTTCCCCCCNTTTGATAAACTACCAGCAGATTCTTCACTATTTCTATTTAAATCGAATGAATTAATACCAAGGAATGGCGATGATTCATCTTGGATTGATGAAGACGATTTGGCATTACGACTTTCTTCTGAGAATGCAATAGTTCTATTGCTGTGGTTATTTGAAAATTTCTCAATACCTTTAAGTATAGGCCAGACATGATCAAATTTAAACCCCTTCTTGTATTTTGGATCTTGTGTTAATAACATCTTTGCTTGGTTTAGCTGATTTAATATTAACAAAGATGAAAATGAAAATTAAGTTAGTAATTAGTAAGCGCAAAAAATAATAAAGATAGAGTAAACACAAACAATCTAGGTGTATATATACTTACAACGTCTTGCTCAGAAGCACTGCTAGGATTTTTATTTTCAATATGGTTAACGCATCCTCTCAGTTTGGAGACTGCAGAAAGAATGGTCGTCATTCGAGTTTGTAAAGATCTTCTCGGTCTTGGTTGGGTAAGAGAAATCTCAGATTTTTCATATTCGGTGTGAACTCTTACCCAAAACTGATCGCCTAATTGATTTATCCCTGTGATTGGATTTTGGGAAACATTAAGATACACATGACATAAATGTTTATCTTCTTCAATAGAATATGACTGAGAGCGAGTTGAGGTCATTTTAGAAAAAATATAAATGGTAAGAAAAGGAATTAGAGATAGTATGATCATTCAATGAGAAGTATACATTTTATAGACAAGTGAAGGCAAAAGCAATGGTTACATCTTGGCCACCAAAAATTCAATGGCTAAGATTGTTTTGTATTTTTCTGATATAGTTATAATTGATGTAAAGATGATGAGACTTATCAATGCAACGGCTAGATTTTGGTCAACAAATTTGAATGGGTAAGATTGATTTTTTTATTTATGAGATAGTGTTAATTGAGATAAAGATGATGCGACTAATCAATGCAATGGTTATATTTTCGTCGACAAAATTCAATGGGTAAAATCAATTTGCATTTTTCTTAGATAGTGGCCACTGAGATAAAGATGATGCGACTAATCAATGAAATGTTTAGATTTTGGTCGACAAAATTCAACGGGTAAGATCGAATTACTTACACTATAAAATGTATACCATGAAAACAATATGAATACCACCATCCTCCTCTATTAGTTCTTAAAAAATATGAATTTCGACTATGGAAGTTCATCTTATATACCACCTTCTTCTTCTTCTTCAATCTTCTTCTTCAGATGATGATTATTACGAGGATATAGAAAAGCAAGTAGT
Source organism: Sisymbrium altissimum (assembly GCA_900406495.1). Taxonomy (NCBI): domain Eukaryota; kingdom Viridiplantae; phylum Streptophyta; class Magnoliopsida; order Brassicales; family Brassicaceae; genus Sisymbrium; species Sisymbrium altissimum. Next base: position 7,856 of record OVBI01001787.1, read on the forward strand.
AGCTCAAATTACTGCAAACAACAATTTCCTCATCACTCATAACCTATCTAACTCGGAGGGCTCCCATGGTGGATCTATTCCGGGTCATATAGTTATCAACCGGGACCGAGAAACTGCTTCTCGCAATCTCTTTAATGATTATTTTTCAGATAATCCTTTATTTTTGGAGACGATGTTCCGGCGAAGATTTTGGATGAGACGTCCTTTGTTTCTACGTATTTATGATGCTATACGAAGATATGACAATTACTTTTTCCAGAGAAAAGATGGCCTCGGTAAACTTGGGTTATCTGGTTTACAAAAAATAAATGCTGTATTTCGAATGTTGGCGTACGGTTTACCGGAGGATTCCACCACTGAGTACATCAAAATAGGGGAGTCCACAGCTATAAAAAGTATGAAGCGATTATGTCGTGCTGTTATCGAGGTGTTTGGAAACCGTTACCTTCGATCACCTGACGCTAACGATGTTGAACGACTACTCCACATTGGTGAACGTCGAGGATTTCCAGGTATGTTGGATAGTTTATATTGTATGCATTGGAAATGGAAAAACTGCCCAACAGCTTGGGGAGGACAATATGCTGGTCGTAGTGGATCTCCAACTATTATTCTTGAAGGTGAAGCTGATTATGATCTTTGGGTTTGGCACGCATATTTTGGTCTACCAGGATCTAACAATGATATTAATGTGCTAGAGGCGTCTCATCTTTTTACTAATCTAGCTGAAGGAACTGCCCCACCTGCTAATTACGTTATTAATGGGAAAAGTTATAATGTGGGTTATTATTTAGCTGATGGTATATATCCAAAATGGTATACTCTTGTTCAAATAATTCACGATCCACGTGGTCTCAAAAAGCAATTATTTGCAAAGAGACAAGAAGCTTGTAGAAAAGACGTGGAACATGCATTTGGAGTATTACAGTCGAGATTTGTTATTGTGGCCGGACCAGCACGTTTTTGGAGTAAGAAAGTATTACATGATATAATGACAACTCGTATCATAATGCATAATATGATCATAGAGGATGAACGTGATGTTGATGCAACAATTGAAGAATAAACAGAAGTCCCAGCTGCAAAAGTTGAGATGGCGGGTGAAGATGATGCTCGATTTCAAGAATATTTAGTTCGACATAGAAAAATTAAGGACCGAGAAGCGCATATTGAACTTCGTAATGCTTTAGTTGAACATTTATGGTTTGAATATACTAATTATGAAAATTAGTATGGTTTATTTTATTTTCGATTTTTTATAATTTCTGCATTGTAATTTTTTTTAATGGATTGTAATCTTAGATTTTACTTAATTAATCATTTAATAACTATTTTTTATCAAAAATATAAAATAGATTTAATTTATTTCTTTAACTTTTAGTTTATATATTAAAATTTATTTTGTTATCAATTATAATTTTATATTTCATTTATTAATTAATCAGTTTTATAAATAGTTATTATTTATTAAAACTCTTAAATAATAAAGATTATCTTATATTTAATATTATAATAATAAGAAATATTCTTTTTGGTGTGGGATTTGGCGTTTGTGGTTAGAGATAAAAAATAAAATGGAACACCAAAAATTCAAATATAGTGTTTTTTCAACACCAAATTTGATGTTTGGGTTGGAGTTGTTCTTACCAGAAGTTGAGCGGTGGTTCGGCAGGTCAAACTGTGAGTATAGAACAGTCTGATGATGGAATTAGTTGGGTTTTTTTCTCATCATTCACTTGTCATTTCATTTATTCCGAATAATCTCTTTACCTAAATTAATTTTATAAAGCTAAGATATAGACGGTGCCAGCTGATAGTAAATGTGAATTACGATTCAATGATATATATTTAAAGGATGATTTCTTTGCCAGCAATCCAAAAATAACTGTCCAACAATCTGGTTCTATCTGTTGAATTGATAAATAATTATCATCATCTTATGTTTTTGTTTTTATCGACATCAAAATTTACCGATTTAGATTTGCTTAATAATTTAGATGATCTATATAAAAACCTTTCTTTTTTCCATTTGTAATAGGTAACAAGAAGTAATATGATTAATTTCTCTTCTCTCATCTTACTACGTTACTTCCCTCTCACTCACAAACGATATAATATAATAGCCCTGTTCGGGGCACTGTCGCTGTGACTCCCGTATGCGACTAAAATTAAATCGTGTAATTGATAAAAAAGGATTCTATGTTTGATCACAGCGTTCATTTAGTTTACAAATAAAGACATGCTTTAGGTTGCTGAAATTAATGGCGACCATCACCACGAAAATCCGGCACGGTTTTGTGATCGCTGCGATTCTCTCTTCTCTCACTTTTCATTTTTTCCAGTGATTTTTTCTTATCACGGATGCTAATCGCAGCGACAGCGTCCCGAACAGGGCCAATATATATATACAAGAAAAGATATATATATATATATATAGATATGTACTCACCTATAAAAAATTATAACTATATTTATAAAACTTTATCAGCACGAATGCTCTTATACCAAAAAGAAAATATCAGACTTTGAGATTAAGGATGGAAATATATGTCTGGCAGATAGTGCTATAACGCATACGATTATTAAAGATAAAAATATTTCTCCTAACTCAAAGTGAATAACTCCGACGGAAGTGTGAGTATAATATCTGGTAATGCAAAAAATCATTATGCTATATGGAAAAGTTAAATTTTCAATGCCAAGGGGAACAAAGTTTGAAATAAGCAATGCATTATACTCCCAAAAATCTCAAAAAAATCTTTTGAGTTTTAAAGATATCCGCGTAAATGGATATCATATTGAAACTATGAATAAAAATGACATTGAATATCTTTGCATTACATCAGAGGGGAAACATATATTAGAACAATTAAAAATGTTTTCCTGCGGGTTATATTGCACAAAAATATATACAACTGAATAATATGTTACAGTAAATTCGAGGTTTACTAATACATTTAAAATTTGGCATGAAAGACTAGGGCATCCCGATTCAGTTATGATAAGAAAATTGTGCAAAATTTTAATGGCCATCCGATGAAAAACGAGAAAAACTTTTACAATCGGGCGAGTTTTTATGTAATGCATGTTCTCAAGGAAAACTTATAACTCGGCCATCACCAGCTAAAACTGGGAATGAATATCATGTATTTCTAGAGAGAATACATGGTGATATATGTGGGTCGATCCATCCACCGTGCAGGCCATTTCGGTATTTCATGGTATTAATTGATGCATCGAGTAGATGATCAAATGTGTGTCTTTTAACCACACGAAATATGGCTTTCACAAAATTCATTACCCAAATAATCAGGTTGAAAGCATAATTCCCTGAACATTCAATTAAGAAATTAAGACTTGATAACGCTGGTGAATTCACTTATTTAACATTTAATGACTATTGTATGTCAATGGGGATTGATGTTGAGGATCATGTTCCACATGTTCATACACAAAATGGTATGGCTGAATCATTGATAAAATGGTTACAATTAATTTCCAGACCATTAATATTGATAACAAAACTCCCAATTTCAGTATGGGGTCATGTTATCTTGCATACAGCAGCACTACTCCAAATAAGACCAAGTGCTTATCATACATTCTCTCCAATAAAATTAAAATCTGGCTAATAGGCAGATATATCCCATCTCAGTGTATTTGGACATGCGGTTTTTATGCCGGTAGCACCACCGCAAAGAACAAAAATGGGGCAATAAAGGAGATTTGGATTATACATCGGGTATACGTCACCAAGTATTATTAGATATATTCAACCAGCAACTGGTGATATGTTTACAGCACGGTTTGCTGATTGTCATTTTAATGAAGATGAATTTCCAGCGTTAGGGAGAGGAATTAGAGAAATTCATAAAGATATTACATGGTGCACACCATCGTTCTTGCACATTGATCCTCCTACGAAACAACGTGAACTTGAAGTTCAGAAAATTATGCATTTGCAAAATTTGGCAAACCAGTTACCACATGCGTTCACAGATACAAAAAAAAAGTTGACAAAATCATATATACTTGATGCTAATGCCCATCAAGAATCACTGTTCCCGAAGAACAGATATATAGGAACTTAGCGAATGAACCTAGAGTTCAGTTAAAGAGGAGGAGACCGATGAGGTCTAAAGATAAAAATCCTCGAAAAAAAAGAATTTGAGAGAACAAAGTAAAAAAAGTTCAGGAAGAGCAGATTGAAGAGAAATGTCAAGAAGACATAAATGAAAAATTCTAAAAGAACCCCAAAAGGAAGAAAATCCAGATTATGAAAAAAAAAAACAGAAAATATAAGATTTGCATCAATTATGCCCAAAATAGAGAGTTACAGATTAGAAAAAAATAAAAGATATTGATTCAATATTTTCTTTTTCTGTAGCTAAAGAAATTGAAAAAAAAAAAGTGATGATCCTGATCGAAGGTCCATATTAGAATGTGAGAAAAAAACATGATTGGGAGAAATGGAAGATGGACATACAAACTGAATTATTCTCCTTCAATAAAAGAATTGTTTTGGACCTATTGTCATAACACCTGAAAATGTAAAACTAGTAGGGTACAAGTGGGTGTTTGTGCGAAATAGAAATGAGAAAAATGAGATAACAAGATATAAAGTCTTGTTGCCCAATGTTTTTCTCAAAGACTGGGAATTAATTATGAAGAAACATATTCTCCGGTTATGGATGCAATAACATTTAGGTACTTAATGAGTCTAGCGGCATTTAGAAAGTTAGATTTGTACCTAATGGATGTTGTGACAGCATATTTATATGGATCACTGGATAATGATATATACATGAAAATCCCTGTAGGATTGAAAATGCTTGAAGCATTAAGCTCAAGGTCTAAAGAGATATCTCGGTCAAATTACTGATCACTTTACGTATTAAAATAATCTGGATGCATGTGGTACAATCTCTTAAGTGAATATTTGTTGAGCAAAAGCTATGTGAATAATGTGAAATGCTCTTGCCTATTTATAAGAAAATCATAATATTGTTTTGTGATCTTTGCTGTATATGTTGATGACCTAAATATAATTGGAACTCAAAAGGAGACTGATGATGCAAGAACTCATATGAAAGAAGAGTTCGAAATGAAAGATCTCGAACAAAATTTTGTTTGTCTTGGGCTCCAGATTGGACATCTCCGAGATGGAATATTTATGCATCCAAATTATACCAAAAAGATCTTGAAATGTTTTTATATGGACAAAGCAACTCCTTTGAGTACTCCAATGGTCAATAGATCACTTGATGTTAAGAAGATCCATTTAGACCTTGTGAAGATAGCGAAAAAATATTAGGTCCATAAGTACCTTATATGAGTGCTATCGGTGGGCTTATGTATCTTGTAAATTTCACTCGACCAGATATAGCATTTGTTACTAACCTACTTGTAAGATACAACTCATTTCCAACATGCGGACATTGGAATAGAGTAAAACATATATTCCATTACCTCCAAAGTACTATTGATTTATGATTATTTTATCTAAGAAACCCCGAATTTGGTTTGGTTGGTTTTGTAGATGCATGATATTTATCAGACCCACATAAAGCTCGGTCATGAACATGATGCGTTTTCACAAGTGGTAGAACAGCGATCTCATGGCATTCACAAAAGCAGATTTTTATTGCAACTTCATCAAATCATGCATAAATCATTGCACTTCATGAAGCATGTAGAGAATATATGGCTTAGATCTATGACTCATCACATACAAGAATCAAGTGGGATTCTCACAAAGAAAGAACCTACAAAGGTGTTTGAGTATAATTCTGCATGTGTCGCACAAATTAAAGAAGATTATATCAAAAGCGACAGGACCAAACATATTCCTCTGAGATTTTTCTCTTACATACGGGAACTTAAGAAGAACCAAGAAGTAGATATCCAATATGTTCGTTCAAGTGATAATGCAGCTGATTTATTCACGAAAGCGCTTCTGACCATAACATTTAGGAAACATGTGCATAGCATCGTGATGCGTCATCTGCATGATTTATTAAGTAAAGATTACATCTGCCATTCTCAGGGGGAGATTACATCACTGTACTCTTTTTTCCTTATTATGGTTTGTATCCCACTGAATTTTTCCATGATAAGGTTTTTATCGAGACAATACGTAAGATAAAACAGATAATTAAGGGGAAATGTTAAATGATAAATAATTATCATCTTATCTCTTTGTTTTACATCAAAACTTACCTACTTAGGCTTGTTTAATAATTTAGATGGCCTATATAAAGATCTTTCCTCTTCCATTTGTAATAGATAAGAAAAAGTAATAAGATTAATTTCTCTTCTCTCATCTTACTAAGTTGCGTCTTTCCCACTCACAAACAATATAATATAATATATATATATATATATATATATATATATATAATCACAGATATATATNTATTTACCTATATAAAATTATAACTATATCTATAACAGTATACACTTTAACTTTGTTAAAAAGTTTACTATGTAATAAACAAAAAATAATATTGGTTATCTGTCGCAATTTTTTATTATGCATTTCTAATTATTTTAATTATCATTATTTTAACAATAGATGCCAAAAATAATTGTAAGTTGTGCCAACAAAATTTTCATGACAAAATTATTAAATAGAAACAAAAAGTTACTTGATAAATCAAGATATATATATATATATATATATATATATATATATATAATACAAAAGTTTAGGATAAAATAAAAAGAAGAGTAAATAGAATAAATATCTTAGAAAATAAAATATAATGTATATATCATAATATTTTCCGCTAAATTGAAATATGGAGGTCACGCATTCCTAACTTGCCAAATAAATATACAAATTGTCGTCATCTAAGAATTTTGGTGAGCAAATTAGCTAGTTGATCAATTTTAGTGCATTAGAGGTGACAATGTTCCCATTTATGATTTTATTACAATGACAATGACAATCATTCTTAATATGTTTTATTTTCTCATGAAAAATTGGATTAGCTGTTATATAAATAAAAAATTTGATGTCATGTACTTTAATAGAATACTATTATTTATGCCAAGTGATTCAAGAAGCATCTTAATTCACATAAGTCTTAAACAGTAAATGTCATTGATCTATCTTCTGTTTTTGTGGATACAAATCTCTATCTTACTTTTTCCTCTTCCACAATTGTGTAACCGTGGATGAGAATAATATAACTGCTGAGATATCATTGTATACACAGACAAGAAGCCTAATTAGAATGACAATAGATTGTTACCAAAAGATCAAAAGTAGAAGAAAGTAGTATGCCTTGGTCTGGATCACTTTCTCTGGTAGCGAACAACATGCACACCGGCATTCCAATGTGCTTGACGAGGTGCCCACATGAATTAAGTTAGGATATTGACGTAAGAACTCAGTTCAAGACGAGTGAGAAAAAGATAAATGAGATGTTTGTACTTCCACAGATGTAAGTAAATGACGTTTTGATCCATTGGTGTATCGAAGTAATGTACACCAGTAAGACCACACTCAAAAAAATATTGAACCATCTTGTCCACGAGATATGAATACAATCTTGTCCACGAGTTACTTCAGTGTATAAGAAATATTTCTAAACACCCAAATCATTCATGCATAAATACGTGTTTTGAATAGTCTTTGAACTGAGTTATAAATGTAGAATCATTCCCTATAATCACCAAATCATCAACATAGAAATTAATGACAATGTCGCAGACCCATGGTGGAGACGTTTAAGAATCAACAACAAAGGTGCGGATGAGGGTTGAAATCCTGGTGGTGGCTCATATATATTTATTCTTTAAAATCACCATGTAGAAAGACATTGTCAACATCCATTTAATGAAGTTCCCAAATTTTAGCAGTTGAAACTTCAAGGAGAATTGGACTTGTATTCATCTTTACTACCATAGAAAATTTTTCCATCGTAGTTTACTCCTTTTTTTTTTTTATGATTACCCATTACTACCCAACTGTGCTTTATTATGTGCGATAAAACCATCACCATTATATTTGATTCGATATTTCCATTTAGATGCAAGAGCTTTCTTTTTGGGAGGAAGTTTCTGTAAAAACCATATTTTTCAATTCTCAAGTGCATCAACTATGGTTTCCATTGCTCATTGTCAAACTTCAAGTTCCATAGCATCCTAAAAATGAATGGGTTCATATCTGCAAGTTAGAAATTATGTTCATTTATCAAAGAAACCATTAACAAAGACAATTAGAAAGAAGATATAGATACATACCAGAAGAGACTGATGTGGAGTTATTGAGTCAAGAACAAGGTTTATATTGCATTGAGCGGAGTAAGCCACGTACAGTTGATGAGATTTTTGGATGCATACCTTAACTCAGTTGTTCATCTTGGGTACAAGGAGTTCTGGTTCAAGTGGACTTTCACCTTGAGAAAATATACTTGGTGGCGGAGACGATGTAGAATCTGGAGGACAAGGATAATAGCTGATATCGGTGATTGCACAACATATTTCTCTGTGGAGCTCAACAATACCTTGGCCTTGGTAAATCTAAAAGATGGCATAGTGTCATCATCATTAATTCCTTCAAACCTTGAATATAGAAGAAGTGGATTGTATGAATAGCAACATAATAAAATGGGGGTTATTGGTTATAATATTTTGATAAATTTATAAATCATACTTGGATTTAGAAATCTTGGACAAATTCATTAATTTTTAAATCAGATAAGTAGATTAAATAATAAATATATAGATTTAAAAATCTAAACGGATTATTGTAAATCAACCAAATGGATTGTACTCTAGTTTTAATCCATATTCAGAAAGAACTACCGAAAAAGATGTCTTCTCTCAATCAACCAAATGAAGGCAACCCCCTTAAAACACGATAAAATAAAAATTAACAAAAAGATGTATCTTTTATATATTATATGTTATTTTCATAATAACAGCCCCAAAGAGAGTTTGTGTCGCAAATGGAAACAGTGTCAAAACACAAAAAATTACATTTCTGGAGATAAAAAAAAATGTTTGTTTCAAGATCGAAAACTAGCCAATCTTTTTGGCCTAGAGGAACTGATAAAAATGCATCTTCTACTATGAGCCTCAAACTTATCTCTCTCTTTTTTTTTTTTCCATTTTGAAGCCTAGCAAAGCATAAACTTCTGAAGAATCGAATGTAAGAATATATTGGAGCGGAGTTATGAAGTGTATAAGGATATTTTTCATCATGAAATTGAATGGAAGACCATTGAGATTTACTTTTTGCTAGTTATAGATGTGTCCATACTGCTTGAGAATGATAATCAACTATTATAAAAAAAATAAACCTGAGATTATAATTTTGTATTATATGGACTCCAAAAATCATAACATATTAGACAAAAACATTAGGTATTTTTAATAGAATTATTTTAAAATAAATTAGAAGAATGTTTTTCTCAAATATAAATGTCGCGAATATCCTTAAATTCGCAGTCTTAGTGATCACACAGTTGTAAATGTCAAGTTGTTGCAAAAATGGGCATGATGTCGAAATATAATGGTGATAAATGAATGATTGGCTCTCTTAATCTATGGATGAGAAAGGTTGTTTAATTTATAACAAAAAAAAAATCAATTCATGGCTTCTAGAGAATATAAGTGAATCACACATTTGATATTTTAAATAACAAAAACAAACTTTAAAGGCACAATATGTAGAGTTCCATTGATGAACACAAGCTTTTGGTTGGCATATAAATTGTTTTGTACCAATTTTGCCCATTTTTTATAGTTTTCACTATTCAGCATGATTAGTGTGAACATATGATGAAGATGATCGAATGGATGAAAATAGTACTATGAGTTTTTGTTAACTTCATTAGCAAAATTCTGTTTAATCGTCCCGATTGATTTAGTCTTTTCAGAGGAGGGAATTTCTTCATGATTCGTTATAATGATTTTAAGGAGAGCATAGAGAAATGTATATGATCAATGGTAGTATAGAGATTGTAAATATATAAAATGTGAAAGATATGCAGAGTTTCATGAGGTTGCATTTCTCTTTTAGAAGAGAAAAAAGTAAAGTTCTATTGTTTTAAGATTATAATCGATTTGATCAAGATTCTGATATTATATTAAAGTAAGGCGAAATATTATATTTTATTGATTATTCAAGATATAAAGTACAAAAATTTTGGGTAAAATCCAAAACAAAAAAAAAAGATAAATTTTATAACAATTAGAGGTATATATTATACCATCATATATAAAGTATATATCGTAATATAAATCAGCCACGGTGTAATTTTTAGAGTGGTTTAGTGACTAAACCAAATTTGGTAAATCAACCATGATGTTGTCGTTGAATATTGTCATAAAGTTTTTACGATTTTTTTTTGCAATTTTTATGAACAAAAACACATTAATTTTGTAGTAATGTAGCGTTATACTATAATTGCTATTTATATCTTGCAACTTACCAAAAAACAACAACTTTAATAAAAATTTATTGAAAAATATTCTAAATATTTTCAACAACTAAAATTTATTTTAATTTTTCTAAATTTAAGTATCATTCTAAATATGGTATTAATTATATAGATTAACAAAATGTAACTCAAGTAATTATTTTTTGTTATTAGGAGGTTCTTAGCCGAAATCTGTAATTATCCTAGGTTTGAAACCATCCAGTTTCATCTCAAATATCACTCCGTTGTGTAACTTCTATGTTTTGTCTAAAATATTTTTAGAGACGAGGTAATGATACTGGTAATGAATATTATAAATACTCAACTGGTTTTCTTTAGAGATTCATATAATATAATTTTTATATATTTTTTACTATTTGTGAACAATACTTATTGTAAAATGGAAAGAGTATTACATAATTGATTCATTCAACTAATATATCAATTATAAACATTAAGATTGCTGACTAAAGGATGATTGGCCATTTTTCAAAGTTCTTAACTTGATCTCGTGAGAATTTGTGTCCCCACGAGTGTGAGATGCATCTATTAATATATAAAAGTTGAGGCTAAATGCCATTGAGAGTGTTCACATAGGATTAAAAAATTTAAAACAACCAATAGTATTATTCCAAATCAACATTATAAATTAAGAAAAATTTCTAAATTTCATAATTGTATGCTAATAGAAAAATACATTAGATAAGGAAATTATCTATAAATTTCTAGTAAACAAAAACAAATTAATATTATATTAAGAAACTTTCTAATTTAAAATATAAGATAAGAAAATTATCTATAAATTTCTGTTAAATAAAAATTAACTTAATATTAGGAAACTTTATAATTTAAAATATAAGATAAAAAATTATATATAAATTTTTATTAAATAAAAATTAACTTAATATTACATTAGGAAAGTTTTTAATAAACAAGAAAAAGTTGAGGTTAAATGCCATTGAGAATGTCTACATAGCATTAAAATTTTGAAATAACCAATAGTATCATTCCATATCAATATTAAAAATTAAGAAAAAATTCTTAATTTTATAATTTTATGTTTAATAGAAAAATACATAAGATAAAAAAATTATCTATAAGTTTATAATAAACAAAACAAAAAACTTTATTTTAGATTCGAAAATTTCTAAATTAAAAAATTAAATATTATACTAATAAAATTAATATTATATTCTTTTAGAATTTTCTATATTAGCTTTTAAATGACTAATAAAATATTCTAAATTATCATCAGTTAATTATTTTTTCTTTCTATATTTTTGTAGTTATTAGAAAAAGTTTTAAAATTCTGAAACAATACTATAAACATGATATTGGATTATAATTCTCAAAAAGTTATATATCTCGAAAACATAAAATTCTCTATAATTTAAATCTAAATATCGTATAATTTTATCTTTTAGTATTTGAATATAATGAACATAAGATTATGCTAAAAATATATATATATATATATATATAATTTTAAAAATATTTTTATTATTATTTTAATACTTTATATGTAGTAGATTATGCATTATCGTAATTAATTTTGAAACTAATTAAAAATTTGTTCATTCACTTTATTTCTCAAACTGATTTTTATAATATCTTTCATTTAATATTAGATTAAATTGCAGTATTTTGTTTTTTAATATAATCTTTAATAAATCTTCTATTTATTACCGTAAAACTAATAATTTTTTATAACTTTTAGTAAGTTATAAGACAATTATAATGACTTGATTTGTGTAAAATAATTGTATTTCTAGCATTAGATTTTATTGCCATATAAGCAAATAAAAAAAAAATAAGAGTTCAGTTAGAGCTTGAGAGAAAATATATGATATGATATAAAAGAGCTTCTATTTAGTTGGTGTGTTATATGATCTATTTATAATAATCAATCACTTCTTGAATTATAAATTTGTCAACATTATTGAATTTATTCTGAAAATTAAATAAATTATACTTAGTTAATATTTTATACCAAATAAATATCACATTTTTAAAAATTACAAATTCAAAAAATTACAATATTAAACTGTATTATTCTATTTTTAAAAAAATCTATTATAATAAATATTTTTTAAAATTTAGTGAATACTTTGAATGTCATTTAGCATCAATTATTATATATTAATACATGTGTAAATTAAGTGATAAAAATATTATAATATATAGATATTATTACTATTGTAAATAAATATTATTAATTTTAAAATATAAATTAAAAATCCCCCATGCGTAACATGGATGAAAAATTTAGTAAAGTAAAAAGTAAAGTTTTACCATCGCTTCGGGCTTCTTTAATAGGACGATATAATGCTATTTTAGTGTCAAAAATCGTTCCAACCAGATAGTATAATTTACACCAAATCACTATATTTTTAGTATTAGTGTCACACTATATTTAGTATGACACTCTTCACAACACTAAACATTAAAAAAATATTATATATTCTTTATCTAATAATATAATTAAATCATTAATATCAATTAGTTAAAGCTTATAATTAATATAATTTTGTTCAGTTATCAAATAGTTAAATTTTTTACTCTTTTCAATGTTAAAAATAGAAAATTTAAATAATACTTAATATATTTGTATAAAATATATACATTAATACACAAATTAAAAATACAAATTAAAGTTTAAATAAATACTAAAAATATAAAATTACAAATTAAAACCAAACAAACATAAAAAAAAAAAAGAAATGTGATAGGATAATTTTAAAAGACATAATATAAATTTAAATAATAGTCTAATATCAAGTAAAATCATTTCCGCTAAGAAAATTGTAGACCGAGAATGTCATATTGAATTTTAAAATGCATTAAGCAAATATTTGTGATCCAAATATAGTAATTTTGAGAATTAATATGATGTAATATATTTTAATATTTTTAATTTGTTAATTTTAATTTTATATTTAAGTTATAATTAATCAATAATGTTTTTACTATTTCACAATAATTAAAAAAAATTAATTTAATAATATAATAATAGAGAATATTTTTTTCGTGTGAAGTTTAATGTTGTGGTTGGAGAAGAAAAATAAAGTAAAATGCTCAAACACCGAATTTGATGTGATTTCAACACTAAATTTAGTGTGATTGTTGGAGTTGCTCTTACAACGACCCACATCTATGGATGCTGACCAAGGTTGCATGCAAAAATAGGATCCAAAGCATAAGTCCAGTAAACACAGACACGTCACCACTTTCAATGCTTCTGTACGCACATATAGACCAATAAATCATTACTGTTGGGTAACATGTAACACTAATAATGCATTTCTTAAGATCTATAAATGTGCATTCGCGTGTTTCTTAGACAATCAAAAATTTTGAAGACAGTAAAAGTGAAAAATCTAATACCAAGGTAAAAAAAATACACAGATTACTTACATTGTGGGGAGCTTCCAAGTCTAAAAGTTCAAAAGGTTGTAATTGGCCTTGGTTTAGTAGCGATGTGTTTAGTCTTAATCTTTTTATGATTATTTTCTTTTGTATTCTTGTATTAATGTCACGTGGTTCAGAAGTCTTTATGAGACTTTAATGAGTCTTTAGCTATAGCTAGATTGTAAATGTAGATATAGTCTTATTCTTGTTTTGGGACTTATGCATTGAAAGAAAACGACTCCAAAGGAATAAGCTCCACCCTCATATCTGACTTGATCAGTTGACTATATCGGATTCACTTTCTCTTGGACCCATTCAAAGCATGGTTGATAAGAGTCACATGCACTTTATGACAGCTCAAGCTGAAGACAGAACATACAGAAGATATTAATCAGTCCATTCCCATAAATTATTCGCCAATTAATATTTCCTATTGGGAACCCACTAATATACTTTTCACTCAGTTTATTCCGTATACAACCCGGTTCAAAGAAATTTGTGTCTAAACTCATGTGTAGCATCTATAATAAGCTAAGTTTGAATTTGGACTATACCTTTTTGGATATCAAAACCCTTATAGTAAGCACTTGTGGATAAAAGATCTTCAATTCTTCTGGACAACTAATTAGTTAATAGTTTCTCATCGTTATTCTCTATTTTAGAAACTCACTAGATCTATCACATTTCTATTAGTTGAGTGCTTGGTTAATCAAGCCTTAGGTATATTGATGGTGATAAGATGATGCTAAGGGATAATTAATTTCGTTTGAGTCCTTTTGGGTCTTTGATTTGGTTAACTTCATATTCATATAGATTTGAGTTTACTACTTGACTTTAATAGGTATTTTTGACTTTGGTATGCGGTACATAAGACTATTTACTTATTTTTGAATTTTTGATTTATGTTTTATTAGGTTTTAACTTTTGGACCAAAATTTATATCCTAACACAATATACACAATTGTTATTTTTAATGATTTACATAGTATATTTAGGTAGCACTAGAATTTTGTTAGATGTCCATTAAAAAACCGGAGTCAAAATACGCTTTAGAAAATTTAACATCCCATTTAAAAAATATATTATCGTAAATAAGTAGGAATAAAATTACTTTTTATACATTTCTTATTTTATAAAAAGTGTCTAAAAACTAATAATAAAACAGAAAAATAAAATCATATGTAAATGAATTCATTGAATTTATTGGCAGTCCAGAATCACCTCTCAACTAGCGCTCAAATTCGAAAATGGTCAAGAGGACAACAAGTCAGATGAGCCTATAGAAGCCCCCTATTCTTCTCTTGCGACTTCACTAAGGAGATCTGGAGGAGGCTATCCCAAGACCTGTTGGGTACCATCTTCTCAACAGACTGGAGTTCATTGATCAAACTCACTCACGAGCTAGATTTTTACCACCTGAAGAACTTTTTAATTCACTACTGCTTCCAAGCGACAGCATTCCACATTTGGAAAGAATGTAACAACCACAGACATGAAAGAACAGCTCTAACTAGATCAAGCAAAACTAATCAAGACGACAGACAAAAATGTTAGAAATGAAAAAGTAAGAGCTTTGAACAGACCACTTGATGCAATTGTCAGAAATAGTACGAACATAATTTTCTTTATATCTTGTTTATTAGATTATCTTTTTAAAAGAAATTTATAAGTAACTTTTAATTAGAGAACTTATAAGTATCTCTTTCAATAATCTGATCTCTCACAAATTTTTCAAGACCATACACGTCATAAAAATTCCTCTCAAACTTTTTTCTCTCTTAAAAACTTTGAGCGCTACAATGCATGAGTTTCTAAAAAGCCTAACATCACCTATTTATATACATAGATGTCGTAAGTTTCACTAAATATTTTCTATTCTATTAGCAACATGTTTCCTTTCTTATTAGTATTGCCTTTTCTCGTGTTTAGGCAATCTTCATTTTCCTTTTTGATATGCCGGTTTATTCAAAACAGACACTCTTCTAATTGCTTCTTTTTGCTACATCAACAATCTCTCCCTTTTTATCTTAATTTGATTTCAAGCTCTCTGTAATATTTCAAGCATACCCAAACTCCCCCTGAATCCCTCGAATCTTAATCTTCCTTCTCAGATTTTTTGAATCCTTTCCACTTCATTAGATCGACCATCTCCCCCTAGTTGGAAGCACAACTAAGTTAAAACACAACTAAATGCAGCTCATAACTGATACAAACCAATCACCAATCTCTCTCTATCTGAGTTATAGCACAACCGATCTTTTAAGAAGATATTTTTTCTCCAAAATTGATAGCCCTTTGCTCCGTCAGCTTTTCTAACCAAAACCTTACTGAATCTTGAACCATCATGGCTGAATTCTTGAATGAATCTGAAATAATCACTTTTAGCAGGTTGAAAAGTTAGTCTGCATTCAGTCCGTAACTCTGGTTTTTATGTTGCAGTTTCTGTAACATTTGCAACCTTTGTATCAATTCTTGTTTCTAGTTATGTTACTGTCGTTTTTCCAATGTTCTGAAGCTGATCCAACTGATCTACGCTTTTCTTAATTACACTCACACCCTTTTTTGTTTTCCAAGTTGAAGTTTACCTTATGCTACAGTTTGTTCTTTTGAATTCTCTTCAAAATTTCTGCAGATTCTGTTGAATGTGGAGACTACTTTATGTTGAAGCTTCTTCTCTTGACCATAAGAGGTCTGTTTTCTTCATCCAGACTTGATTCTTCCATCCATTCCAAGTAAATTTCCTTTGTCTCAAAAGACTGTTTATTCTGTTAAGAAACCTGTAGCACTATGCTTTGATATGTCCATATTTTCGGCAATAAAAGCAACCTAGATGTTGATATGTTTTCTCCTGAAATTTTTTTTTTCTATAAGATTGTTCTTCATCTTGAAGTTTTCCGCCACTTACAAACACGATTTTATCTTGAAAATTTGATCCCTGATATCCAAAGCATGTGTAGGATTTTTCTGTTCTTCCCATGATTAGAATCTTGTCAAGCTGCTTTGTTCCAGAATTCAACATTCTGATCTGTCTGAGTTTTTCATCCAACTCTGACTGTAGTTGTACTAAACTATTCTTTTCTTTAGTTACTTCAGCCTCCAACTTTTGTATTAAAACTCTGAGATAAGTTTTTTCTTTGATTAATGCTGCATTCTCCTTTGTAACTTTGATCAGCGTGTCACAGATTTCTATGTATTCAGGCTTTAACTCAGCTTCGCTTTTATCATCACTTGACTCATACTCTTCCTTAGTTTATGCAGATTTCGTCTCTTTGTCTTTTTCTAATGATTTAGACTTTGAAATACCATCTTCTTCAAGCTTATCACCTTCACTAATAAAAGCTACAAGATTACTCAGATCATCCTCAAAATCACTTTCTTCATGACATATTTTTGAGTATTCTCCTCTAGACTTTTGATCATTTATGCATTCCATCTGAGTATGACCAAAACCTTTGCACTTGAAACACTTGATTTTCCTCCTTCTAGTTGTTGGACATTCTGATTTTTAAATGTCCGTATCTTTTGCATTCATAGCACTGAAAATCCAGATCTTTTGTTCATCTTTTCTGTTTCATCTGATTTTGTATTGGATACAAACTGCTTACTTCCTTGATCTTTCATGAATTCTTTCATGAATTTCTTCACCAACATCTCCACCGTTTCTTCTAAGTCACTATATTTTCTTCCTTTTGTAACAGCAGAACAATTCTTATGTCCTTCACAGGATTTTCTGCAGCTAATTCCATCTCATATGCTTCAATCGTTCCAACGGCTTCTTCAAACTTAAGGGCGTCTGTGTTCAAAGAAACTCTCATGAACGTCTTATGTGCTGTAAATCTTGGTGGTAGATATCTTAAAAGTTTCTTGATCAGCTTTTTGTCTTTATATTTTTTTCCCATGTACATCAGCTTCATTCGCAATTGCACACAACTTGCTGCTGAATTATTCAACTGATTCACGGTCTTGCATCTTTGGATTTTCGAATTTTGATGCAAGCATGTCAAGACAACTTCTTTTACAGTTCAGTACCTTCAGACACTTTTTGAAGAATTTTCATGCAGATTTAGCAGATTTACAGCTCTGAATCAGCTCAAACTGTTTGACCTCCACAGGTTTGAAAATCTTACTCAAAGCTTTAGAATTCCAATTAGACAATTCTTTATCTTTCTTAGTCCATTCTTTCTCTGGTTTCGGAACTTCTTCTCCATCTTTATTTATCTTTGTTGGGGTTCCCAACCATCTTCAATAGCAGTTTATGCATTTTCATGAATATTTTTGATAGCCGCTGTCATCTTTGATTTCCACCATCCATACGTTGCCTTGTCCAGTGGTGAGGATTCAGGATCATAAGTGTCCCAAAGCTTGCCATCTTTTCTATAGGATCACACCTTTACTCGAGTAAACTTGGCTAGGTGTCCTGCTCTGATACCAATTGAAATAGCAAGAGCTTTGAACAGACCACTTGATACGAACAGAGTTTTCTTCAAATCTTTTTTATTAGATTATTTTTTTAAAAGAAACTTACAAGTAACTTTTAGTTAGAGAACTTAGAAGTATCTCTCTCAATAATCTGATCTTTTACAAACTTTTCAAAACCATACAAGTCATAAAAGATTCTCTCAAGTTTTCCTTATAAGGAACTTTCAAACCCTTTTCTCTCTTAAAAACTGTAACATCCCGATTTCTGGTATATATGGAAACTTATGTGGAGATGTTAAAAGAATTGATTTGGCTACCTATTTCACCAAAGTGCACTAACCTTTTCGGTTGCCCATCCAGAGAGAACTCCAGAGTTAAGCATGCTTGAGCTGCAGTAGTCAAAGGATGGGTGACCTACCGGGAAGTCATTCGCGGTACCATGTGAGTGAGGCCAAAACACGGGGACGGTCATGTGGTGATTGCAGGGATAGTATATCATGACTTTCGAATCTCTCGATTAACGCACCGACCGTCGGACAGGGGTGGGCCGGCCCATGGGCCTTGAGAGGACATGGGGCCCACTGGTAGGGGCGGTCGGTGCGTTATAAGTGGTATCAGAGCCGGTTTTCCGTCTCAGTGCTGACCTGAGAGGCCCTGGGGGCGGTTAAGAATTGGTCTTGGTTCGCAACGAGGACGTTGCGCTCTTTGAGTGTGGGTGTAACATCCCGATTTCTAGTATATATGGAAACTTATGTGGAGAGGTTAAAAGAATTGATTTGGCTACCTATGTCATCAAAATGCACTTACCTTTTCGGTTGCACATCCTGAGAGAACTCCAGAGTTAAGCGTGCTTGAGCTGGAGTAGTCAAATGATGGGTGACCTACCGGGAAGCCATTCGCGGTACTGTGTGAGTGAGGCCAAAACACGGGGAACGGTCATGTGGTTATTGCAGAGATAGTATATCATGACTTTCGAACCTCCCAGTTAACGCACTGGCCGTCGGACAGGATGGACCGGCCCATGGGCCTAGTGAGAGGACATAGGGGCTCACTGGTAGGGTGGTCGGAGCGTTATAAAAACTTTGAGCACTACAATGCATGAGTTTATGAAGAATCTAACATCACTTATTTATACACATAGATATCGTAAGTTTCCTAATCCTATGTCACTGATGATTTTCCATTCTATTAACAATACATTTCTTTTCTTATTAATATTGTCTTTTCTCGTGTTTAGGTAATCTTTTTTGTTGTTGTTTATATATGCTGGTTTATTCAAAACAGATACTGTTTTAATTGCCTCTTTTTGCTACATCAACAAGAAACATGTTACTCTCAATCAAAATGAAAGAAGACTACTCTTGATAATGTGTCTTGGAGATGTGGTTCTCCATAAACCCACAGAGCTAAACCTGATCCCAATGTAATTTTAAGTTATAAAAGAAAAGACTAGATTTATGCATTGTAAACACAGTTTTTATCGAATAATAATTTTATATCTTTAAAAAAAACATTGAATTTATTATTTGGTTTTTAATTATAGAATATTTAATTGTAAGTTTTATAAAACTGATATATTAGTTTTGTTAATATATATTTTTTGAACCTTTTTTATTATAAATCTTAAATAAAAGAGAGCAGTTCTGAACTCAGTTGCTAAAATTAATAAAACTTGATAGTTTTTATTCGATTATGTTTTCACTACAAGAAAATTTGTAAATAGTCACAGAATATTTTTGTAGTTATGCCCAATTTTTTGTGGCTATTTGCCAAATAGTCACAAATAACAACAAACAAATTTTGTGATTTTGAGCTTGTGGATATTATATAATTGTGGCTTGTTGTGACATTGCTTCCACGGATTAACCACAACTATATTTGTGGCTTATAGCCACAAATAACATGAAACCATTTTTGTGGCTATAATAGCCACCAGTATCCACTACTTATATCGTAGCTATTGTTTCAATTAGCCACAATTTACATTGTAGCTATTACTTCAACTAGCTACAAATTATGCCGTAGCTATTGCTTTAAATAGCTACAAATTATGTTGTAATCTAATTGCTACAATTTACCACATCTAATATATGTTGCAGTTTAACCACATATAACCATACATACAATTGTGGCTATCTTATCAATTTTAACAAAAAAAANNNNAAAAAAAAATACAAAATAAATTCTATATATAATGAAATTAATTAACACTATACAATAAAAATTAATAAAATTTAAACCTGAATTTCTTATTACTAATTA
>OVBI01001788.1:0-28368 GCA_900406495.1 Sisymbrium altissimum
TATCAAATTAACATGGAAGGAATTTGCAACAGATTTGCAACGGACCATCGCGAAGAAGTTGCAACTTGTGATGGGTTTGCGACGGTTCGTTGCAAATCCGTTGCAAAATTCCCTCTCCGTTGCAAATCCGTTGCAAAATCTGTAAGTGTCGTTTTCTGATCCTAAGTACGCCTCTAGGTGTCCACCTTGCTATGGTTTCAAAACTCATATCCTAGCTTATAATTTGAAACAAATGTCTTACTATATTTTGTAAAACACAATCTTAGAATATCGAATATCTCTTATATATAGTTTTTTATATAACTTAACAAGTTGTTTAGTGTGGAAGGTATCATATAGTGTCTTGTAATATAACAAGCAATAGTTTTATGTTTTTGTGGTTTTTACGCAAAGTTAGAGTCATTATACATATATATTATGATAGATTTCGACTGCAACATTTAGCCGCATATATAGTACAATCTAATATGCTGTTGCACAAGATTGTTCAATTTAATCAATAAGTCAAGTAATAATCGCGACTGTAATTTGACATATTAATTGTAAATATTGGGGCCTATCATCGATACCTCTCATATTTCTGGACATCGTCACAATTTCGCAATATATAGGTGTGAGCCGCATGACAATGTTTGTTGTCATACCACCATTGTTCCTTCAGTTTTCCAGCTAGCCTCCCTATTTGTGAAAAGATGTCTGGGATGGGTTGTATATACATTGGTGCAACTCCAGCATCGTCATACCGGCAAGGCGCGATCTTATTGGTTCTGACGTTTGGATTAAAGTATTACGCCGTAAAGTGCGATGTTTCCTCTGTCAAACTTCCGGCAACGATTGATCCCTCAATTTTTGCCAAATTTTTTGCTTTTCTTTTCAAATGTCCCATAAACCGCTCAAACGGTACATCCATCGGTAGTTGACAGGCCCCCTAACTGCTGCTTCATGTGGTAGATGGATTGGAAAGTGTTCCATAATATCAAAAAATGATGGGGGGAAGATTTTTTCCAAGTTACAAAGCAACACCGGAATATTTTTTTGTAACTGCGCAATCCCGTCCTCAAAAAGTGTTCGTGTGCATAGATCTCTGAAAAAACCTCAAATTCCTGCATGACGTATTTTAGTCAAAATTTGTAAATATTACGCATATCATATATATAATCCAAAAATTAAATCTCAATAAATGTACATACCTGCAAGAGCTTCGTAGATAGGTGTCAGTAAGAGTTCAGATAATGCAAATGGTAGAAGTCTTTGCATGAAGACATGACAATCATGGCTTTTCATGCCTGAAAACTTTCCACCTTATTCGATACATCTTGCTGAGAATTTGGAGACATAACCGTCCAGAAACTTTATATGATCAGAAGCAAGCCACTCTAATAACGTCCATTTCGCCTCTCCGGACAATCGAAATTTAGGAATAGGTGCTTTTCTGTCTCTTGTAATATGCAACTCAACTCGGTTACATATTTCTGGGAAGTCCAACCTCGATTTCAGATTATCTTTCGTTTTGCCCGGCACATTTATAATTGTTTTCATGATGTTATCGAAGAAATTCTTCTCAATGTGCATCACATCAAGGTTGTGACGCAACAGGTGATCCTTGCAGTACGGCAATTCCGAAAAGATACTTTTCTTATGCCAATTTTGAGATTCTTCATATCTGTCTGGCATGTTAGCCATAGTATGCCAATTACCACCGCGTTTACATGTGTCCTGGGCGTCATAATAGTCAATGTGCTCAAATAAATCAGTACCAGAAAGATACACAGGAGGGGGCACTCGCACAACTTTATTCTTCATAAACAACTTCTTGTTCTTTATGTACGGATGATTTAGCGGAAAAAACCTACGGTGACAATCAAACCAACATGGTTTCCTTCCATGCTTCAACTGAAAGGCATTTGTCCTGTCCAAACAATATGGACATGATAGTCTTCGATGCGTTGTCCACCCCGATAACATTCCACATGCAGGAAAGTCACTTATGGTCCACAATAGCACTGCACGCATTTTGAAGTCGAACGTCCGGACACCCGAGTACCACAACTGCTTCAACTCGTGAATCAACGGTTGCAAGAATACGTCAAGAGATGTTTTTGGATGCTTTGGGCCTGGCACCAGAATACTCATGAACAAAAATTCTCTTTGCATGCACATTTCCGGAGGAACATTGTATGGCGTCAATATGACAGGCCATAAAGAATATTGTCTTCCGGACATACCAAATGGACTAAATCCATATGTGCATAATCCAAGATAAACAGTCCTGCACTCTCTAGCGAATTCTGCATGTACCATCTGAAAGTGTTTCCACGCCTTCACATCTGATGGATGAGTGACCTCCCCATCTTCTGTAGAATGTTGTGCATGCCATCTCATTGCCGCAGACGTCTTTTCTGATTGGTACAACCGTTTCAGTCTTTCGGTGATTGGCAAATACCACATCCGTTGGTATGGGATACGGGTCCTTCCAGTAGTTGATGGAATCTCGGCTTGCCACAAAATCGACATTAATTCATGTAGCTTATCGTCATCTTTCCAAAAAATCATGCAATTGTCAATACAAACATCAATCATTTCTGATGGTAACCCAAGGCTCGCGACCAACCTCTGTATTTCGTAGTAATTTTCAGCAGATAGATTATCAGCTGGCAAATACTCTTTAAACAATTCAGTCCACGAATCCATGCAAATCTCGCTTAAGTTATGATCAGTTTTTATTTTCATCATCGTATATGCCAATGACAATTTAGGATGCCAATCTCTACATCCTTCGTAGATTGGCTGATATGCAGCATCTAACATATCATAAAACTGTTTTGCTTGGGTTCTTCCCTACTATTATCAGCAAATGCAGTTGTAGTTTCTTAGAATGTTTCTGTAATCATATCATGAATCCTACTCTCTTGGTGATACTCTTGTTGACCCTCGTTAGCCCCAAATATATCATTCCCTTAACCATAATTAGCAGTATAAGTGGGTTCATCAACAGCATAACCCGTACTACTACAGCCTGCACCACTACCTTCCCCATAGCTAAACCATATATAGTAATTTTCTATAAATCCTCTATTATATAAATGTCTTTTCACCATGTTAATATTTAAATATTTCTGATTTTCACATTTTATACATGGACAGAATATTTTACCATTTTCTCTCGCCAATGGATCATTTGTGACCTGGTAAATGAATGCCCGCAACCCGTCCCGATACTCTATCGTCACATCTCCGGTCTCCGGATCTCTATGATTGTACAACCAAGTCCTTAGTTCATAGATACTGGAAGCCATTTTCAGGAGTCGATCTTACTCAACATATTTTACTCCTTTTTTTAAGTGTTTTTGATTTTTTTTTAGTGTTTTTGATTTTTTTTTTTTTTTTTTTTTTATAAAAANAGCTCGCTTATTTATAGGGTCCAACAAATATTTGAGATGGATTTGCGATGGAGTTGCAACTCCAACTTACCACAGATTTGCGACGGAGAGATATTTGCGACAAACTTGAGATGGATATGCAACGAATTTGCGACGACCTGTTCTTGCAAATGAGTTATGTACAAAACATTTCCCACATGTTCTACCTAACTTAAATTTGGCGCAGTCCGTCGTACATCCGTTGCATCATTGTGACAGGTTTGCGGCGGAAAAGTATTCTTCGCAAATTGATCGCAAACTCGTCGCAACTCTTGCGATGGAAACCATTCGTCGAAAGTTTGTCGCAAATTTGCAACGGATTTGCGATGTATGACCACCTCGTCGCAGGTGCGTCGCATATCCATCGAAAATTTGCGACGGATTTCTGCCGTCACAAGTTTGCAACAACTTTTGCGACGAATAGGAAATCCGTAGCACTTTTGTCGCACTTCCGTCAAAAATTTGCGATGGATTTTTCTCGTTGCAAATTTCCGTTGCAAATTGCCTGTTTTCTTGTAGTGATTTAGCCACAGATTTCCACATCACAGCGACTGATTTAGATTTATCAAAATCTGTGGCAAAATGAATGTTTTTGTGGCTATATAACTGCGAAAACTAACTTGTGGTTAACAGTAGTAATATAGTAACCGATAGCCACACTGGACATCGTGGAAACTAAATATCTACTAATAACCACAACGGCGGTCATAGCTAATTTAGAAACAATAGATTTTGTGGCTACTCGTTGATATTTGCACGTATAACCACAAGGGATACTGTGGTTACATATATCCATTAGTAGCCACCACTGCTGGCGTGGAAAGATATAACAACTATAACTGTTATGGCTATCCGTAGCTATATTACCACATATAGCCACAACTATTACTGTGGAAAATGGTATCCACCACTTGCCACAAATTCTTCGTGGAACCATATAGCAATGACTATCGTCGTGATTATCTGTGGCTATGAAGATATTTTTTACCCATGACTCACGCCTATAGGTTTAGTCAAAGCTGCAATACTGATGCACTCGAAAAGTATGAAACATTTATTCGTGAGACAGAGAATATATTCTTTGTAGCCACAGACTTATTGTGGTTTTCCGTGGCTAGTGGTTCCCTAATTGAATCCCTAAACCTCCAACAAAAGTTATGAAACTCTAAATTATAAAACAAAAATTACATGTATTATATACCCTAATCCTAACATTGTAAAAATAAATCGAAATTTCTAAATAAAATATTTTTCAAATCTTAACTTCAAATACTAAACTTAAACCCCAATCCTTATACATCAAACTCTCTATCTCAACTTATAACCTTTCAATTATAAAACATAAATCAAAATATATAACTATTAACTATAGTCATTATCCATATTATAAATTATAATTGTTAAATTACAAATTTAAAGGTTCTAAAATGAACTTCAAACCTTAAACCTAAACTCCAATATTATACCTAAAAATCTAACCCCTAAACCATAAATTCTAACTTTCTACATACAAATTAAATCAAAAATAACTTTCTTAGTTATGGAAATTAATTATGTGATGCATAAGAATTTTTAGAAATATAATTTGGAGTGAGTATTTATATATACATAAATATAATTAACTATTTTACCATTAAAATTATATACCTATACAAATTAAATTATAGAGATGATTGATTTTAAATATACAGATTTTTTTATGCGGAAAAAAATGTAACAACCAAATGAGAATCACGTTTTTTGTTTGAAGCACCTAACTTTGTCCTTGTCTCCTCCAGCTTTTGTGCAGAGAATATATTCGTAACAGCCACGGAACTCGTTGTGGCTATCCGTGGCGGATTGAAAGTCTATAAACAACAATCCGAGTGACCAGAGTTGATGAAAAAGTTAAGAAAAAAAATTGGAGATATCCAAAAAAATAAAAACAACAGGAAACCCCAAAAAAAAATCGTGAAAGAAAAAAATGGCAGATTTTTTTCAATTTCGAGAGTGGATGTATAAACGTTTGAAACGTTCTAATAACAGTGTATGCGAGAATTTTATTGAGGGATTAAACACTTTTATTTCTTTTGTTTGTCATCAAGTTTCTTATTTTGAGTGGGGAAATTTGTTATGTTCGTGTATGAAGTGCAAAAATCAAAAGTATCGCGATATTGATACTTTGACAAGCCATCTTATGATGAAAGGTTTTACAGAAAATTATTTGTATGGACGGATCACGGAGAAAACTGTCATTATGACGGTGAAGCATCAGAAAGTCGTGACGTGGTGGTGGGGCATGATCCATGGAGTCAATATTCTGATAATCAAGTTCCAAGTGATCAATTCCATGATCCCAATGCCGATTTTAATATTTTCCCCGAAGATGGTGGCACTTCTGCAAATGTCCAAGAACCAATTTATGAAGAAAATCATGGTAACGTTTTCCAGGCGTTCGAAGCGGCTAATCAACCTTTATATGAAGGGTGTGCTGAAGGAGTCTCTAAATTATACTTAGCATCAAAAGTGATGAGCTGGAAGACCAATTTCAATGTCTCGGAGGAATGCCTACACGATATCACCAAAACCTTTAAAGCTGTTATGCCGACGCCTAATACTGTGCCCAAATCGTACTATGAGACGAAGAAGTTGACGCGGTCTCTAGGATTACCATGTCATAAAATTGATATGTGCGAAGATAATTATATGATATTTTGGAAGGCTGAAGATCGTGATTTATTACAATGTCGGTTTTGTGGAAAAGATCGGTATGAACCAAATGTCGGTAGATCGGGAAAAAAGATACCGAAGCAGATGATGTTTTATCTGCCACTTGCGGATCGGTTGAAGCGACTGTACGAATTACCGCTTCACAAATGAGATTGTATGCTGAACACGTGACTCCCGAAAGAGAAATGCATCATCCCTCAGATGGAAAAGCATGGAAGCATTTTAAAGAGGTATATTCCGAATTTGCTTTTGAAAAGTCACAATGTTTATCTAGGTTTATCAACTGATGTATTTAATCCAATTGGGATGAACGGACAATCATATTGGGTATAGCCTGTTATAGTGACACCATACAATTTACCCCCCGCGATGTGCATGAAAAGGGAATACTTTTCCTCTCTATATTAGTCCCAGGTCCAAATCATCCCAAAAAAGTTTTTATGTTTTTTTGAAGCCGTCAATAGAAGAATTACATGATTTATGGATTAACGGCGTGGAGACGTATGATGTCTCAAGGAAGGAAAGATTCACGATGCGAGCAGCATTGATGTGGAAAATTAGCAATTTTCCGGCGTATGCGATGCTGCCTGGATGGATGACACATGAGTAGTTGGCTTTTCCATATTGTATGGACGAGACACAGTCATTTTGGTTGCCAAATGGAAGAAAGCACAGTTGGTTTGATTATCACTGCTAATATTTTCCTCTAGGACATCCGTATAGATGGAATGTTAAAGCTTTCTTAAAGGATAAAAATGTTCATGATGATCCTCCGGCATGGTTAACTGGAGAGGAGATTTTATACAATAGGATCAACAATATCTGTGGCGTGTCTAAAACGGTTGATTGTGGAGGCAACGGACATGAAAATCTTGTTAGAACAATTGAAAGGTATGGTGTTGATCATAACTGGGTGAAGAAGAGTAGTTTTTGGGAGTTACCGTATTGGGAGAACCTACTTCTTCGACACAATCTTGATTTTATGCATATCGAGAAGAACTTCTTTGATAATCTTATCAATATGGTTTTAAATGTTCCCGGAAAGATAAAAGATAGCATAAAATCAAGGATGGATCTCCCGATAGTTTGCAGAAGATCTGACTTAGAGGTTATCCAAGATGGAAAAGTACCAATTACAATCTTTCGATTGTCGAAGGCAGGGAAAGAAAAATTTCTAACTTGGTTTAAAAGCGAGATTAAATTTCCAGATGGATATGTTTCTAAGTTTTAACATTGTGTTAATGTGAATAGCGGAAAGATATCATGTTTAAAAAGTCACGACTGCCATGTTGTCATGCGACGACTTCTCCCAGTTGCATTTACGAAACTGCGTCCAAAACCTGTGCAAGCGGCAATTTCAGGTAAAAAAAAGTTGATATATTTGTTTGTTAATTTATTATTCAGTTTCAAATATTTTAAAATAATTTTACATTATACATTAATATATTTTTTCTTTTTGTAGATATTGCACTTTTTTCGGGATATATCTACTAGAATTTTGAAGACCGACGATGTTGCCATATTAAAAGAAAATATTGCAATGAGACTTTGCAATATAGAGAAAATGCTTCGTCCTGCTTCTTTGATGTGATGGAACATCTACCTGTGCATCTCCCAGATGAAGCTGCATTAGGGGGCCCGGTCCAATATATGTGAATGTATCCGTTCGAACGATACATATATCACCTGAAAAAGAAAGGTAAAAACAAAGCCCGAATCAGAGGATCAATTGTAGTTCAGTGTGTGAACGATGAGATCTCCTACGTGACAGCAAATTATATTACACCTCCCAAAGTCTTGGAACCCGCACAAGATGTCAGCGAAATTCGATTCACCTACAATTATCATGATGTTCCGACCATATTCAAGCAAGTAGGAAGAATCAGTGGTAAATGAAAGCGCGCATGGCTAAATGATGAAGATTATAATATCCTTCAGACATTTTTATTGCTCAACTGTGAAGAGTTTGAACAATACGAAAGGTATGTCATATTTTTTATATATTATCAATATAGTATCTTTGAAATAGTTCATATTAGTGAGCAACTAACTAATGCTAAAATATGTAATTATATATAGGATGTTTGAAGAATATATGATGCATACCAGTCCAGGCATTACCCAAAATGCAATGACCGAAGCAAAAGATGGACAATTTGCAAAGTGGTGTAAAAACTATGTAAGTAATAAGTTATAATTTCAATTTTTGCAAATACATATTAAATTTTTAATTTTTGTCTTGTATATTATATAAATAAATTATAATATGCAGATTAACAATGCTAGTGCGGCATATGAGTTTCCATTATGGATGCTAGAATTTGTACAAGGTCTAAGTCATCAATTGACATCATGGCCTATGATTTATTCGAGGGTTACCATTTCCATACACGAAGCCATGGAGAAAATAAGCGGACTATGAATTACGGTGTTTGTGTTCATATAACAGCGGAGACTGAGTATTTTGGGCTGGTGGATGAGATATTCATGATAGAGTACCCCAGTGCCGTTGGACTAAAAGCCATAATTTTTAAATGCCAATGGTTCAACACAGGTGAAGGAATTCGAAAGCATCCATCTGGTATTATCGATGTTTGCCCCCAAATGTATTATGACAAGTACGATCCTTTCATATTACCGGAGCAATGTGATCAAGTATGCTATGTTCCTTATCCTCGACTGCGACCAACAAGAGAAGAATGGTGGACAACAATAAAAGTTTTGCCGAGAGGATTTTCTGAAACTCACGAAGTTTCTCAAATTGCAGTACAAAATGACGTTGTTGACCAAGTGATACCAAGTACTCATATTTTGTGAGTTGAAACACATGCAGTCGAAGATATTTCTGATTATGAGCCTATGCTGATGGTTAATCTAAATGATGAATATGTTTCTGAAGATAATTTAGAAGACCAATATAGTGAATATTCAGATTCCGATGATCAATATCCAGATTCCAATGAATATACGGACTAATAAAATTGTAAGTTTTAATATGTTTATTACATAAATAATTTTTTAATCTTAAGAATAAATATAACAATTTTTTTATCTTATGAATAATGATGATTAAAAAAATTGATTATGATTAAAAAAAAATTGATTATGATTAACTAATAACTATGAATAGAAAAAATTGAATTTGGTTTGATTTTCCTATTACGAAAATAATTAATAATTTGGCGGGTGGGTTTTGGCGGGTTTAGTATTTGTTAAAACAAATGTATAATTGGTTTTGGCGGGTTATTGTGGTAAGTGTAATTTATAGAGCCAAAACCAAAAATTTGCCGGGTTAATTTTGAGTAATTGGCGATTTAGTTTTTGGTTTTCTTTTAATACCCTAATCTCTCACTCTCTCGTTTCATCCGCCTCCATCACTTTCTCCCAACACTCTCGATCTAAAGCTCATACTCTTCCTCCACACTCTCGATCTACTCTAGATCTCTTCCTCCACCTCCAAATCGTTTAAGGTTTGATTCTCTCTTCCATTTCGTTGTGACCTCAATCGTTTAATCTCACTTTAAGCTCGTCCTTTAAACTCTCGATCGAATTCTCTCTTCCATTCTGTCATTTCATTTACAGATGGCCTCAAACTCTGCAGCCCTCCAATCCTCACCTAGGAGAAGTGTCCGAAGGCGTCAAACTGTTCTTCCTCCTGGAGCGACGAGATCATCTGCTTCGGCCGCTTCTCAACATCCTCTTCCTAGCTTAGCAGCGGTCATGAGTGCAACGGAGTGATGCAACATGCCACTTCTCCATCCTGAAAGGCCAATTGGATCGTTATGGTAAGGTTTTCTCTATGTGTTATGTTATGCTATTTTTAACATTAAAAGGGTTTGAATTCGTGTGAAAATGTTGTGAGTCAGTTTATTTAATGAGTGTTATGTTATCTCATTCATGTTTTAGTTCTATTTGGTTTAATATTTGAGAGACTTAAGTTCATACTTAGTTCATACTTAGTTCATACTTAAGTTCATACTTAGTTTATACTTAAGTTCATACTTAGTTCTATATTTGAGAGATGCTTTTGAGATTTTAATAAGTTTTCTTTGGATTCGATGGCTGTTTTTGAGAGATGCATTCGGTGGCTATTTAATAAGTCTTCTTTGGATTCTACTTTAAAGTTCTATATATACTTCATTTGATGGCTTTTTAACTCGTTTGGTATATTCTCCCATAGGTTTGATATAGAGGATTGCATGCGCAAAGACATCTTGGCAACATATCAATCAAACTTTTGGGGACCATGGTGGACCTACAAAATGGTAATAGATGAGAAGAAGGACACTTGGTGGACTAGCTTTGTGGTTAGTTTAAAACCGTTCATGTTTTATTTTGCTGTTCTTTAAAATCAGATTAATTGATATGTTAATGTTACTTACGTTTTTTATGTAGCAAAAATACTTTTTGGAATTTCGCCATCATGCTCGGGTTCGTTATCAGTGGGAGAAGATTCTCAAAGACTCAATCAGAGACCTTGTAAGCAAGAGGAGAAAATCTGGAAAGAAGCCTGCTTTCATTGGACTTACAGACTGGATCGCTATGCAATAGACTTGGGAGGAGGATGTTGGGGTCAAAGCCTACATTTCCGGAATTAACGATTAAAATATTTAAATATCGGAAAAGAGTTTTCATCTTTAGATATGAGTTCGGAGAGAGTTCACTTTGAACCATTTCGTTGATAGCTTTGCGAAGAAAGTATGAAATACTGTGTTTCGAGAGTTTTTCCGATAAATCGATGAAGTCACGATTCATCGAACAAATACTGTCTGACACCAATACAACATCTATGTTCATATACAATTCTCCTCATTTACAAGCCTCAATTCACACAATTCCGGTTCACACCTTATTTATATTATTTAACGAAGTTCTTATGCAAAAATCAACATGCAACAATATATATATATATGATATATTGAGGTTTTTATGGTTTTTGGCCACGCTATAATTTAGGTTTTCAGATTCTTTTCAGTATTTTTTTAGTCTTTTCGAATCTTATGTAGGTCAAAGTACGTTTTGGACTATGCTGGAGATATTGGATCATTCTGGGGCAATACAGACCTTATATCTGAGACGAGCAACTTGGAGCCCGTATTTGTATTGTTTCGATCGATGCACCAAGCGACCACATATTCTCGCGTGCTTTTTACAAGTTTGGAGTAAGGAAACTTGCCTCAGAAAATTTGGATATTTTCGAAACAAGTCCTTTCACGTTTTAACATGTATTTTTGTGTTTAAAAGTCAATTGTAGAGTTTTATCTTATTTTCTATCTTCATACTTGAGAGAGAGTGCTAGAAAGCTTTTGGAGAGACAAATCTGAACTCACATTGTTAGAGAGAGAAGATTTTAAACTCCCTTAATTCTTTTATTAATTTCTTAATGCAATATTCAGTTTATGATTATGTTTTCATCAACTATGTCTGAGTAATCTACTTGTTAGATTTAAAGATTTCTAAGTTTTGATGAATTGTTGAATTGGATTGAATTGTTAGGTTAATCTTATAGATCCTTCCTCTAGATTGATTTTAATATTGTTTCTGTTAAACAATAGGAGTTAAGTTATTCTTGGTTCAGCATTGTCTATGGTACAAGGCCATACAATGCTTGGTGGACAAGCTTCCTAAGGAGTGTTATGCACGTCTGAAGAAGTTAAGTAAGTATCCAGATCCTTCATTTCTATTCGTTGAAGATGATCTCTCTTTGCCTCCAATCTAGCTGTTATAAAGAGTTCATCTCAGCCCTTGGATCTGCTTTTACTTTTGGAAAAGTTACTTTACTTTTTGCTTTTTCTCTTTTTGGTATATCCGTAGGATCTCTTTTAGCATATTCTATTTGATTTGTCCATAAATATCCATAGAAAAATTTGTAAAGCTCCTTAAAAAATGAGATAATCTCTTTCTCTCTTAAACTTTTCGTGCCATTCTCCCTAAACCTCATTCTTTCACTTAATCTCTTCATTAATCTCTTAAATCTCTCTTAATTCGTAATTAGTTGTAAATTATCTCATGGTATCAGAGGCAGGTTGCTAATCCTGGTGTTTAATCTATCTTTCATTCTCTTAGATAACCCTTAATTACTTTCTTTTTCCCAGGATCTCTTCCCTTTACTCTCTTGTTCTTCATTCATCCCTAACCAGAAAAGTGTACGGACATCTTGTTCATATCTTCAAATCTTTCTTCTTTTGTTTACAAGACTTATTATTTACCCTTTTTCTATCATTCTGATCTCGTAAACAAGCTAAAGGAGCCATCTTTAATCAGTTTTCATCACCAAAAGTCTCGTTCTCAAGAGTGTCTCAAAGGCGTTCTTAAAGCTTGGATCTTTTGGTTTGAAAATGGAGGGAAACAAAATGCTGTCTTTGCCTATTGTGCTCAAAGGAGCTGACAACCACTGGCTATGGGCTAGACCAGCCAAAGCTGTGTTGTGTGGGAAGAAACTTTGGCATCATGTTGAAGATCCAACGGATTGATGTTGATGATTCCAAAGAAGGAGGGAAGTAGGCTGTTGATTCTGAAGATTGGTTTCAAGAGGATCAAGCTGTTCTTGCTGTGCCCCATGGATCTTTGGATATCTCTGTGTTGGAATCTTACTCCTATTGTGAGAGTGCAATGGAGCTGTGGGAAACTTTCAATAATGTGTTTGGGAACACATCCAACCTTACTATGGTGTTTGAAGTCAAAAAGGCAATCAACAACTTGTGCCAAGGAGATATGGACTTCAACTCCTTCTTTGGTAAGTTCAGATCTCTTTGGGCTGAGCTAGAGATGCTGAGACCAGCCACCTTAGATGCTGTGGTTGTGAATAAGAGAAGAGAGAAAGATAAAGTCTATGCTCTCCTTATGGTGTTGAACCTAGATTTCAATGACCTCATCAAGCATTTTCTCAGAGCTAAGAAGCTGCCTAGTTTGGAGGAAGTCTGTTCACAGATTCAGAAGGAGTAAGGCTTATTGAGTCTCTTTGGTGGTAAAGGAAGTGAGTTGATAATGGCAAACAAAAGTGAAGCTGTGATCAACAAAAATGATGGGGCCGTGGCTAACAAAGGTTCATATGGTGGTGCTGAGGACAGAGAAATCTGGATATTTGAGCATTGCAAGAAGAAGGGACACTTCAAGAGGAAATGCTGGATATTGTACCCACACCTCAAGCAAAACCGTGGGAAGAACCAAGGGAAGCCTAGAGCAAACAATGCCAATGAAGATTGCGCTGGATCATCTACTCAAACCAATGGTGATGGAGGTTCACCTATGAGAGCTTCAACTGAGTATGTAACGAAATCAGATCTTGATGTTCTCATCAAAACTCTTAAAGAGTCTGGTAAAACTAAAACCTTTAGCTTTCATGCATTACATAATCACTCATTTGATAGTCATGTTGCTAATTATGCTTTGAAAAATGATAAACCTCTTATTGTTGATTCTGGAGAAAGTCATCATATGCTTAGTGGTGCTAGTTTGATTAGTAACATGAAACCTGCATTAGGAAATATGATTATTGCTAATGGAGAAAATGTTAAAATAGAAAGCATTGGTGATATTAAGTTCTTTGATAAGCAATCTAAAGCTTTTTTTTTATGCCATCATTCACTTCTAATATGTTGTCTATTAAGAAAACAACTTCTGATTTGAATTGTTATGCTATATTCAGTCTTAATGAAGTGTTCTTTAAGGATATTAAGCCAATTAAGCTTCTTGGGAAAGGAACAACAAAGGATGGCCTTTATGTTCTTTAAGACACCAAACCATAATCTCTATCTAATGTCCTTGAAGGC
The DNA here is from genome assembly GCA_900406495.1 of Sisymbrium altissimum. Taxonomy (NCBI): domain Eukaryota; kingdom Viridiplantae; phylum Streptophyta; class Magnoliopsida; order Brassicales; family Brassicaceae; genus Sisymbrium; species Sisymbrium altissimum. Next base: position 13,901 of record OVBI01001788.1, read on the forward strand.
TTTACATCGATATGTATTTATACTAGACAACTCTAATGTGGAAGCTGATGTCTTCACTTTTCCACAGACTTCAAGGAATATTCGAAAATCTTCCATCCAGCTGGGCATAAATCTTTGGTTAAGTGATTTCTCCGGTTTGACTTTTTAGTCTGGCTTAATTTAACGCTTTGTTGTTTTCGATAGACAAAAACGTTAAGATATTCTCTGAAAATAATACGAACTTCGGTTAAAACATCGGGAAGTCTATGAAAACATCGATAAGTCTTTGAAATGAGATTTGCAAGCGACGAAGAGACCAACCAGCTCGGCAGAACTTCCTCTTGGCAAGGAATGCCGAGTTGGTCGGCAGGCTGAAGAGTTTGTCACCCAGAATACCGAGCTGGTAGGCACTTTGTCCATCCAGAGAGGACAAGATCATCGGGGAAAGATCGAAAACTCCTCCCCTTCAGTCAGCTCGGCACATTTGGAGGAAGTGATGGTCAAATCATTCAGTCAGCTCGGCATCTGCTGGTGGAGAAGAGAATGCTGAGCTGGCTGCCAAGCTGATGGATGGAAGGGATAAAATGCCTAGCTGGTTGCACACCTGGAAGGATCGGGGGATGCTGGGACTGGACGGTCAGCTCGGCACAGCATGGGAGATCAGTCAGTCAGCTGGGAATTTTGGTTAGGAGGAATGATGCCGAGCTGGGTGCTATTCTGACTGGTTCCTTGCTGAACTGACGCTATGAATCACGACTTTTTCGGTTTTTCATAGAAACCGATCGGAAAACATGACGATCATCTCGGCAGTTCGAGGAGTGACAGTCAGGTAAGCATTTCTGGCTGGACAGAATGCCGAGCTGGTCACTTTTCCTCTTTTGGCCGAGCTGATTGCATCATGCTCAAAGAATCGCGACTTTTATCGGTTTTTCGGAGAAACATATCGGAAAACAGAACGATCAGCTCGGCAGTTCAAGGAGTGACAGTAAGCTCGGTATTTCTGGCTGGGCAGAATGTCCAGCTGGTCACTTATCCTCTTTTGGCCGAGCTGATTGCATCATGCTCAAAGAATCGCGATTTTTATCGGTTTTTCAGAGAAACCGATAGGAAACAGGATGATCAACTCGACATTCCAAGAAATGACAGTCAGCTCGGCATTTTTTCCTGGACAGAATGCCGAGCTGATTGCATCCTTCTCGAAGAATCGAGACTTTTATCGGTTTTTTGGGAAAATCTCTTAAAAATAAACTTTTAGTATTCTTTTCGCGAAGTTATCGATAAAATGGTTTGAGCCGAATTTTTTTCCGAATATCGATCTTCTTTTCCGAAAATGTCCAAATATGGAAGATTTTCCCGATATTCGAACATTTTAGTTGTTATTTTCGAAACTGTGGGCTTTTGACCCCAATAATCATTCTCATCTATGTGGATGATATAATCATCTCTGGGAATGACAAGACATGTATTCTTGAAACTAAAGCTTATTTGAAATCTGTTTTTGACATTAAGGACGTTGGAGAACTAAGGTACTTCCTTGGAATAGAAATTTGTAGATCAGAGGAAGGTATCTTCATATCCCAAAGGAAGTATTGTCATGATATTTTTAGTGATGGAGGTCTAAAGAATGCAAAACCAGCCAGGACCCCTTTGGAAGATCAATATAAGGCTAACCAACAGGGGGAGAATGCAGCTGATAGCCTCTTTAATGATGCAAAGCTATACAGACACATCGTTGGTAAGCTCATATATCTCACTATCACACATCCTGACTTGTGTTTTGCTGTGAATCAGGTGATCTAGCATATGCAAGCTCCAAGGATGTCTCATTGGAAGATGGTGGACCAGATTCTGCGCTATCTCAAAGGGACTTCAGAGCAAGGCATATGGACGCGCTGTAATCGAATTTTAGAAATCGTGGGCTATTGTGATGCGGACTCGGCAGGTGATAGGGAGGACAGAAGATTAACCACCGGCTACTGCACCTTCATTGCAGGCAACTTGGTGATCTGGAAGAGAAAGAGTCAGTAATTTGTAGCTTGTTCTAAGTGCTGAAGCAGAGTACCGGTCAGTGAGGAGGCTTACGACATAGTTGATGTGGCTGAAGATGCTTCTTTCTGATTTGGGAATAGAGTCTTCAACACCAATCACCATGCATTGTGATAACCAGTCTTCCATTCACATTGCATCCAATCAAGTGTTCCATGAAAGAAAAAAGCATATAAAGGTGGATTGCCATAAAGTTAGAGAGCAAATGGAGTTTGGAGTCATTCTACCATGTTATACAAGGAGTTCAGACCAGCTTGCTGATATCTTCACAAAGGGCCCGAGTTGGAAGGTCTTGAAGTACATCAGTGATAGTTTGTGGCTCATAAGTCTCTCTTGCTCAGAATCCTCTAGGTGAAAGAGCTCACACTCTTTTTCCCTTAAGTGAAGTTTTGTCCCATTGGGTTTTTGTGGGAACCAAAATTCACCTCCATGTATTTGTGGAAAGTTGTTAATGCGAGGCTCCAAGAATCTCGAGAGGGAAAACAAAAGTAAAAGAAAGATCGAGAAATATGAAACTAGGGTAAGAACGAGAAAGGAAATCGAAGAGAGAAGTATTGCTGATTTTATTACTAGATGCATAATGAGGTGTTCAAGATGTGTCAGATTTTGTTACAAGAGTACAAATCGATCTATATTTATACTAGACAACTTTAAGTCCTAAGCAGCCAAAGTCTCAATATGGGACTTGCGTATTTTTCTTTTTCCCACCGTCTTTCCATTAAATCCTTGAGAATCTACCAGAATCTTTGGAAGGTCGGTTTAGGCTTTAGGTCGGTCTTTCCATCAGCTCGGCCAACTTTCATCCTTTGCCTTCTGGTTTAACGGTTTCCCCGGTTTATTAAAACTTTTACGAAAACATCGATAAGTTCACGGGAAGCTCCCGAAGACGAAGAAGGGAGAAAGATTGGACAAGGTGCAAGATGTCGTCCAGCTCGGCATTCCTTGGTGTCAAAAAATGCCGAGCTTGTCAATCTTTCCACTATTGTCCACCAAGCTCGCCATTTGGTGCTGAGGGGGGATCTTCCAACGGTTCGCTGAATGCACTCAGCTCGCCATCTTGGAAGGAGGAAGCCAGCTCGGTATTTTAGAGAAGAGAAAATACCGACCTGACTGCTCAGCACCATCCAGCTCGGCATACTGCAAAAAGAAGATACCAAGCTTCCCATCTCTTGCTGTCCAACTCGGTATTTTTGGCACCAATGGGACATGAGGAAGCAACCAGCTCGGCATTTTCAGGGAAGCAATCAGCTCAGCATTTCTTACTGACTAAAATGTCGAGCTGACAGTATTCTACTCGAAGAATCGCGACTTTTATCGGTTTTCGGACAAACCGCTCGGAAAACAGGACGATCAGCTGGACATTCAGGATAATATCAGCCAGCTCGGCATTTCTGGCTGGACAGAATGCCGAGCTGGTCAGCTCACTCCTAAAATGCCGAACTGACAGCATTCTGCTCGAAAATCGCGCCTTTTATCGGGTTTTTGGACAAACTGCACGGAAAACAGGATGATCAGCTGGGCATTCAGGGAGAATGTCAGCCAGGTCGACGTTTCTGGCTGGATAGAATTCCCAGCTGGTCAGCTCACTCCTAAAATGCCGAGCTGACAGCATTCTGCTCGGAGAATCGTGACTTTTATCAGTTTTTCGGACAAATCGCTTAGAAAACATGACGATCAGCTGGACATTCAGGAGAATAACACCCAGCTCGCTCCTAAAATGTCGAGCTGACAGCATTCTGCTCGAAGAATTGTAATTTTGATCGGTTTTTCGAGAAAATCTCTCGATAATTAGCTTTTCGTATTCTTTTTGCGAAGTTATCGACAAAATTGTTCGAGTAAAGTTATTTTCCAAATATCGATCTTCTTTTTCGAGAATATCCAAATATGGAAAATTCTTCCGATATTTTAACATTTTAGTCGTTAATTCCGGAAGTGCGGGTTTTGACCCCAACAGTTAGCCCCCCAGCTCGTCAGTTCTAGGTATGACGAGGTAACTAAGGAGTGCAAAACGGGATTAAGGAGCTAAGATTTTCCGGTCCCCGGTCTTCGCAAGGAATTAACCTTCGGATCTTTTTATCAGAAGTTCGAGTGGTCTTCGGGCAGAAGACAGGTTGTTGCCGGGAGTCGAGTGAAAGGCTCGTTTGGCCATAATGCGACGGAAGATTCAGCTGTTGATGAGTGAGAAGTGGACTCGATGTTTCGCTCTGCGGAGTTGTGAACATTTCAGCCGAGCAGGCGAGTTATATGCTCTGAGGACTGTTGGAGCTTAAATGTCTGGTACGTGAGGTAAGGATTGTTTTGGGGATGCGCTTACGATGTTGCCTCATTAAAAACCTTCTACTAAGAAAACCCGATGAGAGAAAACATAGTAGAGGAAAAGAGTGCAACTCGTGTTAATGTTGGAACTGTTTTTTCTTGAAGGAATATTAAGGTCGTATAAGTGTTTCTAGAAATCTTCTGAGTTGAGTTTCTACAAAAGTTATTCTTAAGAGACCAGCAAGGAGGCAAAAAATGCCGAGCTGGCTATGCATATGCATAATGACGAGCTGCCTGTGCATATGCATAATGACGAGCTGCCTGTGCATATGCATAATGCCAAGCTGGCTGCAGAAGCAAGGTGATGCCGAGCTGGCCAGAATGCACGAGTTTTTGTAAGTTTCATAGAATTTAGAGTGAAAAAGTTCCAAACTGGTTGCATGATGGTGAGCTGATTGGCAGGAAAATGCCGAGCTGGCTGTCATAGTTTTCTACGGAAACTGTTCATGCCAAGCGATTTTCGTAAAATGTTTTCCGAGAAACTGTTTTGTTCGAGTTTTTTTAAAAATTTTCGTACGGAACCGACAAGGAGGCAAAGAATGCCCAGCCGGTTGGCTGTGCATGATGCTGAGCTGGGCATTGCTCTTCGTGGAGAGGCTGGATCAGGAGATGTTTGGAATGCCGAGCTGGTATCAAACCGAGCTGGACATACCCCTTCCAATCTGGCCGTGCATCCTTCGTTTAGTTTGTGACGCTCGTAACGGTTTTTCCCGAGAACTGTTCGAGTTTACGTTTTTCGAAAGCTTTCATGAAAAGGCGGGAAATACCGAGCTGTCAGGTGCGTTGCAGAGTGTTCCCTGTTTCGTCTTCTTGTCGGGATGAACAGTGTTTGCGAGTTCTGTTCATATCCCGCATTGTACTGTTCATGAGTCCTGTTTTCATTTTCTATAAAATGGAGGCTCCCCCTCCCTTCATCTTCACAAGTTCTCATACTCTCTAAAGTAACTCTCTCCCTTCTCTCTTCTTTCTCCTCTAGTTAGATCTTCAAGAACGCCAAGAACACACAGAACGCCTTCCATTTCGAACAAAAAATTGTCATTTGATCCAAGTTCTAGCGGGAGCGATATCCCATGGGACGAAATCGGACATGTGATCCTTGGGGAAGGCACGTCTGATGAATGCGGGATTTCGTTTGGTTTTAGCTATCAAACTCCGTCCCGACATGGAATGCTTCAGGCGTTCGTATAAAGCTCGAGGAGCATGATGTATCTTTTGGGATCCTGCGTGCAGCTGAGCCATTTGTCCTCAAAATATTGCAGTAAGAAGGAGGCTGAGTGTATGCTTGCGAAAGGGATTCATGACGAGGATGATCCTCCGAGGATGTTCAGGAAGGAGAAGCGCGGAAAGAAAACTGTAGCTGATGGCCCGAGTTTGTGTGGTGATATTAGCATAAGGTGGCTACTGTCGATGTTTCGATTTCCAAAGAGGATCGAGGTAGTCGTGCCAGGCGCAGAGGACAACTGCGACAATCCTCCTCCGGGTTGTTTTACCGTTTACGAGTTGTATTTTGACTCCTGCTTCCTTACCTTTCTCATCCCTACGTTAGTGCTGCAATTTCTGGGGGCTTATAACCTGGCGATGGGTCAGGGTTGAGGAACTTGCTGGGCCTGATCGGTCAGTGTGCAACATCCGAATCGGGGTATGGCATTGGTTGGGACTCCGTCATGTCAAAGCATCCAGAGAGCCTAAAACATATTATATCACGCCGAAACTTGGTCGGAGGATCTTTCAAAAGCACATCAGTAAAGATGAGCCTTGGAAGAGCTTCCTCTTTTTTGTCAAGGTTAATGAGTTCTTGGTTAAGCCTTGGTTCACACCAGAAATTGTTACCCGTCGGTCGGAAATCGGTAGCTAACTCTCGGTTGGCTAATGGGTTTTATCCATTTGTATATTTCCAGGAATACGTTATCCCTGACATCTTCGTTTGATGCATTTGTTTTTGCAGTTCGTCCTCCTTTCGAAACATTTCTTCCAGACCTTTATCAAGTTTGGATTGCATTGACTGCTTCGGGAAAGATGCGCTGGGACCACTTCTTGTTTAAGAGAGATATCGCAGCACAATTTTTAAAGAGTGAACTTGATTCGTTCGACTTCTCCACCACTCCCCCAAAGAGAAAAGGTAGGTCTAGAACTATGGCGGGGCAATTTCTTGAGCAGAAGAGGGCGTTCACAACGGCAAGTGGCCGATTGCCTCTTCCGGATGAGATTAAAGAGGGAGAGATCCCTTCCGTTCCCGAGAACCGCCCATCCGCTCTAGACAAAGGGAAGGGCATCACCTCGAGCGAGGAGAAGCCTAGTAGGGCTTCGTCTAGGAAAAAAGGAGCTGAAGCTTCGGGGTTTGAGTTTCACATCCCTGAATTCGTAAAAGATGGGAGTGCCCTAGATCCCAGTGAGCATTTGGGCGCCTTTCGTCGCCTTGGGGCTGAGGTTGTCCCTCCGAACGAACCCCGGAAGAAGAACATATTCGGGAAGGTTGCTCGGACGAGTTTCAGGGTATGATTGTTTCTTAATGTGCTAGTAGCGTTGTTCTTCATTCCTGACTTAACCTTTGTTTTTTTTTTGTATCTCCTTGCCCATGTAAGTGATATGGCCAGAAACTACGAGAGGGAGACCTCATATTGGACTCAGAAAGCTGCGGAGTCCAGAAAGGTTGTCTAGGAGAAAAACGAGGAGGCGGTTCATCTGAGGGACGAGTTTGAGGCTTCTAAAGCCGCTCATTCTGAGGAGCTGGACCGTGTTAGGGCCGAGTTGCGTAGGGTGAGGGATGAGTCGGAGAGAAAGATGCTGAAGGCCTTCGAGCTGGAGAGAGCATCTCTCGTGAAAACGTATCGTCGCAAAGGTGATAATGCGAGGGCTTTGATGGCTAGTTCATCCTATCAGAGACGGTGGCCTCCAACCTGGAGCTTTATGCTTTGTTTGAGTCCGGGGACAAACCCAGGATCGCAAAGTATAAGGACGAGCTGTTTGACAGAAGGTCAGAGTTTGCTGAGACGAAGGTGAACTCTGAGAGGATGATGAGTACACTCAAGAGCTACCTAGTTGCCTCCCCTCAAGCGCAGACACTTAGTCCGATCTTTGGAGAGGACTCGATGCTCAAAGCTGCCAGCGAAGTTGGTGTCTCCAACCTCTCGGGATCAAACGAGGGTGATCCAGAATTTGGGGAGTTTGTTTCTCGTTTTGTATCGGGAGATAACCACGAGTGAGGCGTCTCATGTTATGTACTGGCCTTGTTTAGCCATTGATTTCCTTGCATGTTTATGTATGCCCTTTGCGTGGACTTTGCTTTCTGCCGCCTTTTTATCGACGGCTGTATCAGACTCTATGCACTTAACTTATTTATTTTGATGCATGTTTTCAAGCTGATTGTTTGTCTGTTCTGGTTTCGAACGTTTGCTGTAGGAGAGTAGAGTAGTTTGGGGTTTTTTACTCCCTCGTGTTTTCCTTAGCGTTGTTAAGAAGCATTGTAGGAGTTGTGATCTGTTCTAGCATTGATATTCCGTCAGCAGTGACTTTTCATGCTTTTATTTGACGAAAATATGTTTGTGTCTTTTCGTATAGAGTGTTGATGAAGTTGTGCCAATGCTGCTGGAAAGCGTTTTGACTGGGCTTACGATAGGTTCGTGTTTTAGGAACTAGGTTATGTGTCTGTCTGGTTTTAGGGGATGCGAATAGACTCCAGCATACCTCCCCGTTTTTTCTACGTTTGAAACACTTTACAATCTCGTCTAGTGGTATGCTAGATTGTGTTTCCAAGATGTTGAGACCAGTGTGCCATGGTCGGTGCTTACCGGGTTAACGCGTTTGCAATGAGGGTCAAGGCAGTGCGAGCCATTTAACATGCTGGCATGCCGCTCTCAAAGCCAATCCTAAGAACATTTTCCAGGATATACCTATAGGATGTTAATGTATGATATACCTAACCTTCTCCTATATAGCGCGCTTCTATGCCCGTGCACGGGCGTTACTGAATCTCTCCTTCGTATAGAAGGTTGGGTTGATGACAAGTTTCGTCAATTGGGGCCAGCAATGGTCGCAAAAGAGATTGGTGAAACCGGTTTCATTTAAATCGCAGGTTTGCATGCTGGATCGCGGATATCAGGAACGATATCGACGTGTTTATTTAGTTTCCGAGAACTAATCCAAGAGTTTCGTGTTTAGACGATTGTCTCTTGGAATTGAGAGTTCGGAAATCCTTTACTAGGAGTTAGGAATTCTGTTTCGAAGGTAAGAACTTTCCAAAGATCTTGAAGCCTTTTTGGCTTGTTCAAGCCCTTTGGGTTCGGAATTTTTGTAGAAGTTTGAGACTCCTTTTAAGCTCGGAAATCTTTGTGCTCAGACTTCGGAACCCGTTGATTCCTTTGACCGAAACATCAAAGTTTTCGATTTTTCGGATACTCGGGACTGTCTATGATAGCATGAATGGCGATGAATGTCTACAGACTCCCACTACCCCCCCCCCCCCCNACAGCTGTACACTTCCGAAGATTGGTTGCCTACGTACCTCTTTTGATGATCAATCCGTCTCGCTGTTCAGTTGATTTTGGATACGTTTTTTTTGCGGCATTTTCTCGAGTCGTCCGGAGTCTAGACTCGAGCAAATGACGCTATTTTGGAGTTAAGATGGAGACTAGATCTCCATGTTCTGAACCTGGGATGGTTCGGGTGCATCCTTTGATGTCTTGGAGCCAGTTGCTGAAGTTTCGGCTTCCTGGTTTGATGGTGTCGTCTCCTCCTCAGAAATTTCTTTTGGAGTTTCGTTAGTAGGAGTTTGCCTTGCCGACTTTGTCTTGGTTCGTTTGGGAGGCGCCTTGTTGCTGATTTGGAGTTTCCGGAATTTGTATTCTGCTAATAAAAAAACTCGGGATTCCTTTTGATTCCCTCAAACGGTTTTTATGCCTGTTTTGGTTGGAAACTTCAGGCATAAATGGTAGGCGGAGGGGATAGCTCGCATTGATTTAATAGATGGGATCCCATGATGACATTGTAGATGGCTGGATGGTCAGCCACTATGAAGTTGACAACTTTGGTAATCCCTCCTGTCTGGACATGGAGTCGGATGTTACCCAAAGTCATCATAGTTTCACTCGTATACCCTGTTAAGGGTTTATAAATGGGTTCGATGTCGGAGAAGTCAATGTTCATTCTTCGGAGAGTTTCTCGGAAAATGACATCGACTGAACTCCTAGTGTCGACTAAGATTCTGGGGACAGCGATATCGCTTATTACCAGCTGGATCACGAGTGGATCGTTGTGTGGATGCTGGATTTCGGCTGCATCCTCTTTCTCGAAAGTAATCTAAAAGTTATCCCGAGGTGCTGGTTGCGGCCAGTTGGTACCGGTTTCTACCTCGCGCTGATACAGTTGGCAGAGATGGTATTATGGCAGTACTGTGATCCGCCCATGATTATATGAACCTTCTGTCGGCTGTTTGGTCCAGCGGGTTTCTCGGCTCTTCTTCCGTGTTTAGGATTTTCCGAGTTAGGTCTTTCTGGGACCTCAATGGGTTCTTCCTCAGAGGTTTCTTCTTCCTGCTCGCCTCCCTCAGGGGCTTCCATCACGAGAAATTTGGCTATATGACCAAGTTCTCCAGCTAGGAGCTGTTGTGTTAGTTTTGCTCAGAGGGTGCGGCAATTCAGGGTTGAATGGCCGCATGCTTGGTGTGTCATTGGCTGCAATAGGTCTTGGTGCTCTGTTTGGTGCAGCATTGGGTTGTCCTTGTTGTTGGTTTTCAGGAATGTTTCTTTCTTAAGCAGCTTCTCTGTTTTGCGGGTGCACAGCAGGGGCACCTTGTTGTTGTTGTTGATTGTCGACAATGCCAGGTGCATTTTGGCCGAGGATGACGTCAGGGATACTCATTGTGTTATTGTTGTTGTGCAGCTTCTTTTGACGATATGCTTTGCAAGTAGGTCTTTCGAGCAAGTTGATGTTTGGGTCTTGATTGACTAGTTTTTGTTTACTGTGTGATCTTAGGTTCATTCAGAAACCTGAATCATCAAAGGAAAATCAAAATGTGTGAAACTTGTAAGACCAATGAGATGGGTCCTTTTAGTGAGCTAGAGAACTGAATGGAACTATACTTCCTCAGACGGGCAACGACGCCAAATTGATAATGCGGTGTTTTACCAACCACTTAGAACAAATCCCACCACTTTAACCATTTTAGTATAGTGGGGGTTATCGAACTAACCTGAGGGTTGGATTCACAATCAGTCCAAGATAAAGCCACCATAATGCTCACCAATAACAGCTTAATTAAGTGGTGGTTCAGTTAGCACAAGATAATAGTAGTTAGAGTGGAGATTAATATTAAAGAGAAGAGCTTTGGTGGGTTTATAGGATCAGAGGTTCCTTTATACTGGGGTACGCTCGGTGTGAAATCTCAACTCCTCTTAAAGAGGGTTTCTTTGAGGTGGTTCTTATGTAAAGGAACTGTTATAGACAGTCCCACTCTCGTGGGTGAAGTTCTTTTGGATCCAGAGCCACCAAAGCTAGCTTTTGCCTAGTGGTGGTGCAATGGTCCAAGCCTAAAAAGTTATCCTCTTAGAGCTATGCGATTCTTTCAGACATCCAATGTCTTGGGCTCAGGAAATCCACATCTTCCTTAGCGTTCAAACTACGACCCATGGAGTGGTTCTCTCACTAGGGGAGCTTAAAAACACGCTGAAGGAGATCAAGCGTAAACAATCGTTGAGAAAGAACCCAGTTTTAAGTAAAACCGAGCTTAAGACTTGTGGAAACCTCTTCACCTTCACCCACAAAGAAGCTCTAAGAGATACTACTCAGATTTCATGGAACAAGTCTCGAAATCCATGGGGAAGTGAGACAAGTTCATGAGAAGGTGAGAAAAGAAACTAAAGCACAAATTTAGATGCAAAAATAACAAATATGTAAATAAGACTGAATTAAACTTGCATTAAGTAAATGAGTTCAAGCTCTGATGAGCAATATTTAAAAGGAAAGAAGAAAAGAAAAGAAGAACAATTATTTCTCTTAATGTTGGCGCGAAAAGGCCTTAAAAAGAAATCAAACAAGAGTAAATAAAGATAGGTTTTTGGAGGTGATGGAATGTAATAATGTTGTTCGTGTCCCCTCTGAGGATGTAGGGTTACTTTTATAGGGGACAGAAGAGGTGAAAACCCTCCAATCCTCGGGACCACTTTGGCAGGGATGGGCTCGCTTTGTCTTCTTGCGTGAGCTGGAGGCTCGCTTCACCATCTGTACGGCTAGAGCAACATCGAGGGGAGCTTGTGGCAGAGCAGGGGACAGCCTCGATTGTTGGCACGTTAAGGGGCAGGAGATATCACTGGTATTGTTCTGCTGCATGGCCCTTTGAAAGGAGCATTCCCCAAGTTGGATCTTTGGCCGTCAGTTCTTGTGCAAACTTGGGGCGTACTGCATCGGGGTAGGCTTGATGTTCCTTCCTCGTTGCACTTCTTCTTTTGTTTAATGGCTTTGGCTGTCTTGATTTGGTAGCAACGGTCCTTAAGTCATTCTTTTATCCTGGAAAAATACCCAAATATGCAAGAAAATAAAAGATCTTAGTCTTATGCATTCCTATGCCTTAATGCAATGCTATCCAAATGAAAAATCGAGAAACAAGGGTCTAATCCTACATGAAAATGCCATCATCATTAGCTAAAATGGAAGAGTATCAACACCCCCAAACTTAGCCTTTTACTTGTCCTCAAGCAAACTAACCAACCTAGAGATGAAGAACCTATGACAACTTGCAATCGGAGTTCAAGATGCAATCCAAAATAACTTAACTTAATGTCGTTACTAAAGGTTCTAGAGTGCAAGTGAGTATTTCGCTTACTCCAAGGTGCTTTAGCCACTAGATATCATGCCACCCAATGGGACTCGACTCATGATCCTGCAAATCACATTCCTTTTCCCTCTTTTACATTCGTTAGTATTAAAAGCGTGACTTACTCCTCAAGTCGTCGACCAGACTATTTGGTTCAAAAGGGTTTAGGCTGGAAAGCGAGCCATGAATGGAGCTCGCTTCTTAGAAGTTTATTGCTTCTAGACAGGGTTCTTGTAACACCCGTGAAGCAGCCGTGTTGGGTAGGCAGATTCAGGTCAGGAGCTGAACCGTCGGTGTTGCTCGAGATAAAACAAGAACGTCGGGCTAAACTGGAAACTTACCTAGCAAAAGTGGGTTTTGCCGGGCTAAGACTTAATTGCTCGGGCAAATATCGGAATGGATCGAGCCAAATGGGAGTTGGCCGAGTCAAAATAGGAAACATCGAGCTAAAATGAAGCTGGTTGGGCTAAAATGAGTGTTTATCGGACAAAAATAGCTCAGACCGTGAAATTCGGGATTAAGTGTCAGTTAGTCCGACAATCTGAGCTGAATGAGCTGACTGGTCGGTATTCGGACAAGATTGGTCGGTTTTCAGACAGGACGGTTACGACTATCAGGAAGCTCAGCTGATACGCGCGTATCTCGAGTTTTAGCGCGAACTGATAGAGCAAAAACAGTTAATTATCGAGCAAAACTGCAATAGGGCGGTTATTAAAAAACTCGTGCACGGAAAGTGTATTAGCGCGGAGAAGCGGTTTCGGGACGCGGAACTGCCTTCCAACGGTTACATGGGAAAAACTGCACAACCGCCCATTAAAAGTATTTTCGTCGGGCCATAAGTGTTTTTCATCAGGCAAAAACACTTAGAAAGAATTCGAAAGAAAATATGGCGATTTGCTCGAGAGATATTCAAGAACATCGAGAGTACTTGGGATTTGATCGGGTATTGACTCACGACGACCGCGACACGAAATCATTTGTGAGCAACGACTGGAAATCCATTTGAATCATCAGCACAAGAGGTATCAGAATCATAAGCGAATGGGCAAAGGTGAGTGCGTGTTCCCTGGGCTAGATTTATATCTGAACTCGCCTTATCACTTAGTCAAGAATTGTTAGGGATTGTTCGTATTGATTGATTATCCGGCTATTCTATGTTCTGCTTGGCTTGATCGGTCAGTTATGCACTGCGACGCGGTAATCGGATCAGTCTGTAGGCTTTTGGCGTGATGGCCCGTAAAGCTTGACTGAATCGCGGATTTAGCCCGGTCAATGTGTTGATTGGTGCGGTTAAACATCTGTAGGATTAGCATGCCTAGACTGTTGATTATTGCTTGTTGCGTTTATATATTTGGCTCGGTGGGACGGATTACCGCTCTCACTAAGCAGTATATTGCTTACGACTCCTTTGTGGACGCAGGTAAAAATGACAGCACTGCATAGGCCGCGGGACAAGGGCAAGGGAAACGGAAGGATGGTAGTTTCGTTAGGTAGATTGGCTAAGTAGAACGATGTAATAGCTTATTAGCAAACTCGCATTGTTGTACTTAACCTCATATTCTTTTCAGCGAAAAGTTTATGCTTAAATGGATTTGCCTAGAAAGAATCGAAAATAATTCTAAGTATAGAAAAATTTTACAATTGGCCCAAGTGGATTGTTTGCGGTCGTAAAAACTGAGTTAGGGCATTTCAATTTGTATAAGAGCATGGCCGATTCTATGACAGTCTATAGCATAAATGGGTTAGTGGGTAAAATCCATCCTTCCAAGTGCCTTATGTCTCACGGTAAGTTATTTTCTGTAATTGAAAGATAATTGTTAGTAAGCTGGGCTAACTTATCTTGTTCTGGTCATCGCAGATGATAGAAGATAACCAGAATTTGACTGGAAACACTGAGAACACTGTGGATGTCTCTGAGAATAGTACGACAAGGGTTATGGCTGTCACTGAGGAGTCACTGAATGCAGCGAATGTTGTGAATGCTGCGAATCAAGTGGGTCCGGCCACTACTGCTGCTGGTGTTGCGGCTGGAACTGAGAATGCGGCTGGTATTGGTGCTGGCACTGAAACTGTTGTTGTGACTGGCAACGCTACTGGAACTGGGATTGGAACTGCGACTGGTACTGCTGGGGCTCCGGTTGGAATGGAAGCTGTGTTGGGCATGTTGGCTCAAGTGCTGGCTATGTTGCCGGCTGTTGTTCCTCCTTTGATTGCTCTAACGATCTGTGATCAATGTGGAGCAAAGAGTGGCTGAGGAAAATGTGATGCCGGTACAAAGGGATCCGTCCTACCTTCAGGTGATGAATCACATGCAGAAGCT